>JAVTVY010035819.1:0-14210 GCA_036873755.1 Hanleya hanleyi
AGATCGCCGGCTGACGACCCACCTGCTACCCGGCGAGGGATCACCACAGCCCCTACACCATCCACCGAGTCCACATTTGGTGAAGCAGCAGCCCACCCCCGTACAGCGGGCCTTCTTCATATCACCAGTCCCGGAATATCACCCAACCGTGAAGGCCCAACCCGAGGTTGAAGAACATAATGTGAACTCGAGGCTATGGAAGGATTTGTTCAAAGAAAGTATGGACGCCGAGATGGGCGAGATTTTGGAGGCCACAGGAAACAAGTTTCAACGCAAAGGGTATTCGAAAGAGGAAGCTGCAATTTTAGCCCATAACAGATTGGCACCCAGACTACGACGGGCTTTACGTCAGCAGTATGTCGACTTACCGACCCATATGAAATTGTTGGATAAGGATCCAGTCCATATGGAAATTGAAAGAACAGCGTCGATGTTGAAAACCTCGGGCATGAACTGGAAAGCGGCGTATGTCAGAGCAATAGCACAAAAGAAACATTTGTTTGAACGCATCATTAAACGTCGTTAAAGCGTTAAGAAAGTGTGTTAAAGCGTTGAGACGAGCGTTAAGGCGTAACGACGGGCGTTGACGGGCGTCACTGCATTTCGATGAATTGATGTCAATTCCATGAAATCAGAGCTTCTGAGCTAATTCACCAGGGCGTTGAAGCGTTGAGCCAAGCGTTGATGACCGTTACTGTCTATAAAAGCGAGCGTATTCCCAAAACACGCACAGTCGACGTTCAACCGTCAACATGGCTTATACTTGTTCTGAGTGTGAACGCACATTCACCAGACATTACGATATGATGCGACACGAGAAAAATATACATGGGATTGAAGACGCCGAGGAGCCCGTTGAGGCAGATACTGATACAGAGATTGATGAGAGTGCATCGACTGATACCGAATCCAAGATTGCTGACAGTATATCTACTGATATGGAGAGCTTGACCTCAGAGAGTCAGCCTACATCCCAGGAAAGTGAGGCAGAACCTACCTTCTGGGATCGTATTGTGACAGCAGCTATCAATACTCACGCTGAAGCGATCGAGGACGCCGGAGAGGATAATTTACAACAGACGTACACCCAAATGCGCTCCCGCATCAGGAAAACAGCCATGGCGATCTATGAACAGTATACCTTACTACCGCTTGAAATGAAAGGGGACCCCACGCACAGGTCCATCATGAAGACCAAGCGTCACTTGGAAGAGGATATGGGGCTACCATCCACAGAGGCCCTGGAAAATGCGATCAGAATGGCAAACAACTGTTTCAGGACATGCTGCCCGAAGAATATCCAGGCCTGTCCGACGATGATTAGAATAAACGGTTCAGAATGAACATGACCGAAGAAGGAACTCTCGGAAATGGCGACTTCTGATTGGACAAGAATACATCTAACGGACAGGAACGAATAGGACAGATGCAAATGGCGGTCTCTGATTGGACAAGAGTCTTTCTTGAATTGTAAACATACCCAACGCGGCTCCCCCAGCGTGGGTATGTTATGATGGAGGGGAAAATAAACTATATGAAAAAAAACTTGTTGTTGTTGTTTTTCCCTCATGTGTCATCCTTGTTTTCTCTCTCCGGTCTATATCATGGCGTCAAGGCGCTAGCGGGACCCATACAGGGTCCAGTTTTCGACACTAGGTGACCACATCCCGAAAATGGTAGGGGTAGGGGTTCAAGCGTTAGTTGTACCGGATGTCTGCTCGAGTACGGAAGCACGATCCGACGCTCCGGGTACTAAAGACGGCTTCACCCGAGTTGGTTCTGACTATTGTACGTGGCGCAGACCCTACTCTCCTGTGCGTTCTGTGTGAGATTGCACTCAATATATTAAAAGGGAACGTGTCACTGACTCCGGCTCAGAAGACCAAGTTCGCCAATCATAAGACAGGTCTCCGGACCCTGATCCAGAAGCGTGTCTCCCAAACACAGAAGAAAAATATCTTACAGAATGGCGGGTTTCTCGGAGCCGTCTTAGCGCCGTCCGCTGCCTCTGTGCTAGGTCCTTTACTCGGTGGACTCTTCGGTCGACAATGAACCACACGAAACAAATGGCTCTGGTGGACCCATGCCTGCTTCAAAGCCTCCAATCGCCGTATCCGATCCCACCTACGGTGGAGACAATGAACACCCTCGATCACGACATGCAACAGATTGTACAACGACCGGGGTTAAGCGACAGTGAGAAACTACAAAAACGGCACATCACGCTTGAAACGGTACAGCGCGTTCATGGGGAAATACAAGTCCTCTGATCCAAACCCGGTGTCAGTCGCACAGCTAGCACAACCCGTACCGCCAACATCACTTGTCCCACAGTCGCCATTACCAGGTGTACCACCCACAGTTCCACAAAGGGTCGATGACGAAGTCCTAACGAGTGTACCCGCGTCGTTCAAGAAACAAGCTGGCCTGGTATTACAGCGAGTGAAAGACAGTCCGAACATGACCTGGAATGATCATAGCGAACTACTGGTACAGAACCAGGTGGTCCCCGGTACCCACATGACGGTTTTAGTGAATGACCTGATGCGTCAACGTAGGTCGCGCACGGATCCTCAAGGATGGGAGGTGTTTGCTCAAGGTTTGAAAGACATGCATGTGCAACAAGAATTGGTGGGGAATCCCCAGTGCTGGGCCTGGATGCAGCGTGACCAGCAATCGCCGATACGTGCACCCGGCAAGTTACAACGACAGTCTCGACCCCCATGGACCTGCGAAGCCGAGTGGGAACCGGAGTCACCACCTAAAACACCACTCCACGTCAAGACACCCCACCTCACGTAGCAAGTCACCGCGACGATCACGACGCCGGGAACAAGCTCCCAAGGCCTGAGCACAATATTAAAACCAACAGCAGCAGCAGGAAAGCTCAGTCGTCATGTTTTACCTCACCCTACCCAGTAATAGCTCGACTGCGGTGTTTCCCAACAACACCTTGGCCCATTATGTCACACAGCTGCCACATCCTTTACATCTCCCCGGACGTTGGGAGTGTGGTCTAGTGGATATCCAGTACCCGTACACGTGGTACAACGTGCAACAGGATACGGTGTGGTACGAAGTCGTGTACGAAAGCAGCAAAGCAACTTCACTCGTCCCGAAGGCCAGTACCCTTCACCCAAAATATTCATCGAGGCGTTGGGTAACCTCATCAGAGCGAAGACCTCCGACAGTAAAAGTATCTTCCCGTTTGCGGATTACCTGCATATGGAGTACCACGAGTAGAACCACAAGTTCCTGATCATCTTCCAGAGCAATATGACGGTACCTTTCAGCAAGACGTTGAAGGAGCTGTGTGCACTGGAGACGGATAACTATGTTGGGCCCAGGCTGCTCCAGGGGAAGACCATGATGGATATTCAGGCTGGCTTGTATGGACTCTGTGTCTTTACGGATGTGGTGGGTGGTCACATTGTCGGCGATATCGATGCGCCCCTGCTCCGAGTTTGTCCAGTGAAAGTGAACTACGGAGATCAGGTCACAGGTGACAGTGACACAGCTCACCAATTACCAATATAACAGTTGTCAGAGCATTTTCATCATAGCCCTCTAGATTTGTATCTAATGCCGCTTATGCCAGTGCTAGGGGCCGTGTGGTCATATCATCCAAGTTGCCACATGAACGGTACAATAAAAGCGTACCTGAGATACAACACATATCACGATTCTTGGTATGTACTTAGAATAGGTTAACCAAAAGACTATACTGTGAAGTCATGTGGGTCTGTCAGAATGTACGGCACCTCATATGTGCTGTAACACAGAGCTTTAACGACGTACTCTACCGGTGCGACAGATTGACATCAGTTCCATCACCATCGATATAAGGGATGATACCGGACAATCGTTGTGGTGGTCACACTTCATTTTCAGCAAGTACGCTCTCCCAACTTTGTATAATGAAGGTGTCTTACGATTGCGATGTACACAGCTATATGAACTATTATACCCAACAGGCCGGAGGTGGCCTCCCTGTGTTTGCAGTTACACGCATCCAACGAGGCCATGGGCTGGGGAACATACTCGGGAGCCTCGTCAAAACGTTCCTGCCACTGGTGACGCGAGGGGTGAAAGCAGTCGGCAAACAAGCTCTCCGAATTGGGTTGCAAGCCCTGGAAGATGCGTTCAGCGGAGTCCTCGTCCGAGAAGTACTTAAAAGCCGAGCCAAAGAAGCAGGAGGCGTCTTGGTCGGAAAAACACAACGCACCATCGAAAAAGCACAACGCACCGTAGGGAAAGACCTGCACCGCCGAGACCACGCACCAGTCGACGACCGACCCAGCGAGGGCGCACATCGAAGATCCAGGATATCTTTTCTTAAACATGTCCTTCATCCACGCCGAGTCCTGCCCTTCTACTAACAGTGAATTTGATCTGTGGACCTCCCACCCACGGAGACCAGTGCGGAACAAGAGTTATGGATGGAGCATCTCCCGCACTCCAGCATCAACGAAACAGGGCCCATTGAGTTCACCATCAGTAATGCGGATATGGCCTACGTGGATTTAGCCCATACGTACTTGTATGCGAAAGCCAAGATCGTCCATGTGGATGACTCCAGAATCGTCCACCGCGCAACGGTGGGCCCGACAAATCTCTGGCTGCACTCTATGTTTCAACAAGTGGATATTTTTCTCAGCTACAAACTCATCAGTGACTCGACCAACACGTACCCCTGTCGAGCTTACATCGAAACGCTGTTGTCGTATGGAAGAGAGGCTATAAAATCTCAGTTGACATTACAAGCGTCTAGTCCGTCATTCATAATTCAGCCGTCGTCCATTAAAGAATATCAGCGTCCATAATCCAAAGACCTATTCCATATTCCATATAACAGTATTAGCACCAAATTCAAAAAGACAATCATAGTATACATAAACATAGGCTAGTTTCCTGCAAGAGAGAAGCGGTCAACAGTTTTCAATGATGCCGACATCATGATGTTCCAAATATATAAAATCCGTATCGCTGATCAGTATTCTTAATCCATAATAATCGTTGTAAAGTCGTCATCTAGAGAATAATGTATCTCATTCACGTTTTCCCCTACCCCATCTTTGTTTTCGCGACTTTTGCACAAAAATCAGGAGTTTAGGAGCTCCATAAGAATATCATAGCATTTCGCTTCGACCGTGACAATCACACTCATGTACAAAGATCGAGAGTGTTTACCAGCTTTCGAATGAGACATGCGGATCAAAATAAATGCAAAAATAGCAGAAACTCGAGCCAAATTGTCAATAATTTTGTACTCCGAGTTTTCCAAAAGATTGCGGGGTGGGAATACAAAATTCTAGATAAAAGGGACAAATCCAGAGTAGTACGCTCTCATTCTCTTTAGTTCAGTGTGTCGGTGTGATCCGTGTTGAAAATTAACCATTTTGACATTTACGTGACAATAATAGGACATACAGGTCACCAAGGGAAGGTAATTCTGTATAGGTCTAAATAGCATATATGCAAGGCCAATAATATCATACCATGTAGTATGCATAAAATCGAACTATTTCTGACTAGGGTAAATGAAGTTTACGATCCTGTACCATATAAAGTCAATTCAAGGCCCAAATATGCGCTTTTAACCAGCGTAGTGTAGGAGAACATGCACTATTTGGCCTGCTGGTGTATTTCAACCGCGCAATGGAGCCTACATTAAGGGTGCACTCCACACCTAAATGATGTGCGGCTAAAAGCAGACAAGGATTCGGATTTTCGGTCATAAATAGATGCAAAATCTTTAACAACAACTTAGCTATTGAAATTGAAAATGAAAGGCATGCAATCCTCCTTAAACCTTCCTCAACTTTTCTGAAAAATTCCATAAAATGTACGAAAATGTGTCAAATTCGACCCACAACCTAGAGGAAACGTACGGAATGATTGTCTTTTTATGCATGTTAAAGTGTTTCCCGCCCAACGGACAATTTAAAATCGCGAAAAAGAAACAGGGGGTCGACCTACTCGTTTTTGTAAAAAAAATTCGCCATAAAGGAATCAACATTTTCGCTCTCCGAAAAAGTGCGGATTTTGGTCTGCCAGATATTCTTTTCCGGACACGATCAACTCTGTAGTGGCGCGTAGGTGCGATCAACAAGCAATTGTTATATCCTCGTTTGGAGGAATGGTTACGTCCGGTGGGGTGACACTATAGATATCAGTTAGTAGAAATGCAAGAAGAATTGCCATGCTGTCCAAAACGGGCGACCTTCCTCATTATGAAATTAGGCAGGGGCCACTTTGTGCGAAACCGTGGCAAGTGTGGAGTGCACCCTTAATACACCCCAACTGCCCATGCGCAAATTGGCGTGACTTCCAATCAAAAAAAACACGCCAGTCTGACTCTACCCCACGAAAGTTTCGGTACGATACCCCAACCGGTCCATTTGGACCAAAGATGGGTCCCTTCGTTACTACTGCGAAACTGCGCATGCGTAGCAAGATGCGACTTCCAACAAGCACCATACCATTCGTCGTCTACATGGAGAGAGCTACAAGATGACACCCCACACGGTGCATTCGGACGAGGGATGGTCCATGTCTACCCCAATCACCTTCCTTCACACCCCCAAAATGCCCACTTTGGCTACTACTCCTACTGATGACGTCACCAATGACGTCACAGATGACGTGGACATCCCCAAGTCGTGATCTATACCACGAGGGCTACACGTTTGACACCTAACACGACGCATTCGGACCAAGAATGGTCCCTCTCTACCCCAAACACCTTCCTTCACGCCCCCAAAATGACCACTTTACTTACTTCACCCCAACTGCGCTTGCGTAGCAGGATGCGACTTCCAACAAACACCATTTATTCGTCGTCTACACACAGAGAGCTACAAGATGACACCCCACACGGTCCATTTGGACCACGGATGGTCCATCAATCACTCAACAGACCCCCTAAAATGCCTGCTTTCTATAGTACGACCAAACTGCGCATGCGCAGAATGATGAAACCGAACTATACATTATTCCAATAATGGTCCACCTCGACTCCAAAACGGCCATTCCAATGCTTTTTCTATTGCGCGGAATGACGTCAGTTCCACGTCCCACCCATCCAGTTGTATGCTTCCCCACGAATGCTTCTCATTGATACCTCACTGGACCCAATCGGACCACTAGGGGTCCATCTAGACCCAAAAACGTCCACCCCAACGCTACCCAGTGCAACCCATACCGCAAGTGCCCAGGAGTGAGTTTCCCAGTATGACAAACATTCTCCATTGAGCCAGTATGCACCTATCCACCAACTTTTCAATAACTTTCATCGCTTAGCTCCGAGACCCCTCCCATCGTGTTCTACGTGGTGAGACGAGAAAAACAAGATCCCACAACCCATACCGCAAATGTCCAGGAGTAGGTTTCCCAGTAGGATCAACATTCTCCACTGAGCCAGTATGGACCTGTCCAGACCTACCTGAACTTTTCAAAAAATATCACCGCTTAGCTCCGAGACCCCTCCCATCGTGTTCTACCTGGTGAGACGAAGAAAGCAAGATCCCACAGCCCATATAGTAATAGTGACCCACAAGAAAAAAATGACCACCCCTATACCCCATATAGGCATTCCTCGTATAGATACAAATGTTCGAATCAGGGTAGATCACCCGGAATTTGCCCCACAGAGGGTTCGCCCTATCAGAGTTGTCTACCTTGCCTCCAGAGGGCAGCGCGATCGTTGTCGTGATGTCAAAAGGGGAATATCCACAGCAAGTGCCGCCATTTTGTATGTTTATTTTTTGCGGAGACATAATGGACAATAAACGCTCGACCCTGGGGTCGCACTGATCATAGACTCGTCATAATAACATCGTACAACACCTATAGGTTATGTTTATTACTATAAGTCTTACTTCCCATAGATTCATGTGGGGTTTTTTTCGTGCCGATACGGTTTTGGGGCAACCTGTTTGGCTATGACGAAGGTTCCTCACTTGCCATTTGTGCTGAGTATAACGCTGGCGATATTGTCAGGGACCCTGTTCCATGCATTCCATTGATGTTTTGGCATTCAAGGCTTATTGACCCTTCTATTCTCCCGGAGATGGCCGAACATTATATTACCGGACATTCCCGGACATTGTCGGACATTCCTGAAGATTCTCCCGACCCCCCGCGTATTTGAAGTTTCGGGACTACTTTCTGTCTGTGGAGGCTTGTTCCCGTGACCGCATCACCGCGGACTACTTTCTGTCCGCAGAGGCTTCTTCCCGCGACCGCATCAACGCCAGACCGCATCACCGCGGACGAATACATGCTCCAGGGGTCATTTTCGGTCACGTGACCGGAAGTGCCGGAACTATAGTGAACTTGACCTCTAGCGGCCTTTTGGCCCAGAGGTCAATAGGGTGTCAAATGCTCTTATATTACTACTAACGTCAATGTTTCAAATTGTTTCCTAGCTTGTGCATTCACCGATGACCCAACCAAGTTCAAGATTGTTCTACTACGTGTTCTCTCAAGGGATTGCTTTTCATGTTTCCAAATTTACACTTGAACTCGGCCACCAGTGATTCACAATGACCGAATGTAATCCACATCGAAAAAGCTATTAAAATTGAATACCATTTGATGAACGCAAAGACATCGTTAGGATAAAGTACGCGCTGCTTGCATTGTGGTTAATATAACCCGCCTGTTCCCGTTGATGTTTTACATGTGTTTTATGAATCTAAAGAACTCTAATTGAGCTCCTTCTAAACTTTCTACACTCTCTCCGAAACTACGGAAAATTCAGATCTGTCACACCTTGACGGTATGGCCTATCATATTGGGGTTGAGTCCATTCAATATCCCTCCGAACAGAGTATCATGGGTACATTCAAAATGTCGAACGTGAGGGTGTGACTCACATCGTGTTTTCGTTGTTTTTCTTCAAAATATTTAACCTTTTTTCTCATAAAATTTCCCAAAATTATTTTATTTTACATTGGATAATTATTTTCTGTAGTATTATCGCAGAAGATAGTATCTTCAGCGACTTGCTTCTATAGCCACAGCAGTAGTATAGTAAGTGAAAATTGTGGCCACTTGACCGTTAACCTCTGGAAGCAAAAATCATTGAGTGCACTTCCGGTCACGACCCAGAGGGCGTATTTCTTCTCGATATTCATCCGCGGTGATGCGGTGACGTTCGGCGGTGATGCAGTCACTTCCGCGAGAAGTCTCCGAGGACAGAAAGTAGTCCCATGTCAACGAGACTTCAAACACGCGGGTGGTCGCCTGAATCTCCGGGAATGATCGGTTGATTGATATTTTAATTTAATGTCGGAGATGCAATATTGAAACATTAGCCGGTGGTTAGTCAATCTGGGATTCGCGCAGGAGCATGATCCAAGAGAGATAATCAGGATTCAGACACTTTTGAGGTTTCAACATTACTGCGCGGATCCCTTCAGTATTAAGTATTGTAGCATGTTACCCTTTTAGATCATGGTATCTTAAAAGAGATATCTCAAACTAGCCCAGTAAACAGAACCGAATTAGCATTCGTTCCTAATTATAAAATCTTAAGTATGTTTCATAGCTCATGCCAAAGGGTCAAAGACATTTGCCTTCGCTTCCAGTACCCAATGATGACACGTGCAAAAAAAATACTACAAAACGAAGACGAATGATCCTCCGGACATTCACTTTCAGACTAACTTTGCTCTTTTCTCTTGTACTATTACAACTGACATAAGTACAGTTTCTAGAAATCTTGAAACTCCGTAAACTTAGAAAGATGATATCTTGGTGTTTTCCAGTGTCCCTTTTTCGATCTTTTTCGCTCAGATTCGAAATTCTGTAAACAAAATTACAAATTAATCGTTTGTTCTTAGTAACAATGGACAAAAAGATCCTCATTAGCTTACAATTATCGGACAATGGTGGGCTCCAAGATCCTCCAGGATCTCTCGTACCATATCTCTCATGTATTATACCACATCTGTCCTGTATTGTACCATATTTGTCCTGTATTATCCAAGACCCATGTCCAGTTTGCTTGTGTCTACAGTCGAGGAGGGCCGGTGATACTGTTCCACATGCGCCTGACGACATCCAGTGGATGCCCCCAGTGATCTCTTACCGGACGCCCATCCATTAAGTGACATTTCCAGAGACCATTGGTTCATGATCCGTCGATGTTTCACCGTCATCGCCCGCTACTAGACATCTACAATTTCCGGTTAGAGGACCTGTCTCGGCTCTTCAAGTACGTGGAAGCCATCTTCAAAGATCAAACTACGGCCTTCAAGTTGAATCTGGCGTTTGGTTATGTGCTGCAGCATAAGGAGACAGACCAAGTCCGATACTTTTACCCGAGCAGTAACATCCGGGTATTTGACCTACCGTTTACCATCACGGATAGGGCATCGCTAGAGACCATGCTGGACCAAGTGGACCAATTGGATGTGTTGGAATGGGGTCCAACAACAACGCCCCAACACCCAATAAGTCGCAGAGAGGATGACAAGTGTCACGTTTTTCGTTACCAAGCTGACCGATCACCCCATCGGATGAATGTATTCACCCATGCACTGATAGATACTCAGAATGCGCAAACAGCTATTTGAGGATATGTTGCCTCAATGGTGTCCTGGCCTGCTCGATGACGATTAGAACAAACGGATCACAGCGAACATGGCCGAAGATGGAACTTTCTGAAATGGCGACTTCGGATTGGACAAGAGCAGCCGACAATACATCTAACGGGCACGAAAGAATATGACAGATGCAGCGCCAAATGGCGGCCTCTGATTGGGCAAGAGGCTACTTGTATTGTAAACATACCCACGCAGCTCCCCCAGCTTGGGTATCATGTACTGGTGGCGATAACAAAATGATTGATCTGTCATCCTCGTTGTTGCTGTTGTTCTCTCACCGGTCTACATCATGGGCGTTAAGGCGTAACGACAGGCGTTGACGGGCGTCACCGCATTTCGATGAATTAGTGTCAATTTCAAGGACTATCTTGAAAATCAGAGCTTCAGGGCTAATTCACCAGGGCGTTGAAGCGTCAAACTTGAAGTTGGCAGGCGTTGATACAAGATGCCGCCTCACACGACGCATTCGGACCACGGCTGGTCCATCTCTACCCCAAACGCTTTCCTACACATCCCAAAATGTCCGCTTTCGCTAATACTTCTACTGATGATGACATGCCTCAAATGATGGTCTGCATACCGAGAGCTACAAAATGACACCCCACACGACGCATTCGGACCAAGGATGGTCCCTCTCTATCCCAAACACAACTCCACGCACCTCCAAATGACCACTTTACTTACTACACCCAGCTGCGCATGCGCAGATTGCCGCGAATTGCAATAAAAACACGCCATTCTGACTCTACCCCTCAAAAGCTTCACTTTGACACCTCCCACGACCCATTTGGACCAATAGTGGTCCATCTCTACCCCAAACACACCCCGCGCACCCTATACTACGACCAGACTGCGCATGCGCAGAATAAAGATACATAGTCCAGTAGGATGCTCGTTCACGAGAGCTTGAAAATAAGACCTCATACGACACCATCGGACCACTAGGGGCTCACCTAGATCCAAAACGTCCACCCAGCACTATTTGCCCACTACGCATGCGCGCAGTAACTTTTTCAAAAACGTGTTCTACGTGGTGAGACGTGAAAAACAAGATCCCACAACCTATATCGCAATGTCCAGGAGTAAATTTCTCAGTATGGACCTATCCACTGAGTCAGTATGGGCCAATATACAGACCTACCCGATACCTGGACCTTTCAAAAAAAAATCACCGCTTAACTTAGAGACTCCTCCCATCGTGTTCTACGTGGTTAGACGTGAAAAACAAGATCTCGCAACCCATATCGAAATGAACATGTGTGAATTGCCCAGTATGGACCTATCCACTGAGCCAGTAGGCCAATGGGCCTATCCAGACCTCCGTGAACTTTACGAAAAATTTCACCGCTTAACTTCGTAACCCCGCCCATCGTGTTCTACGTGGTGAGACGTGAAAAACAAGATCCCACAACCCATTTCGCAATGTCCAGGAGTAAGTTTCCCAGTATGGATCTATCCACTGAGCCAGTGTGGGCCTATATACAGACCTACCCGGTACCGGAACATTTCGACAAATTTCACCGCTTAGCTCCGAGACCCTTCCCATCGTGGTTCACGTGGTGAGACGAAGAAAACAAGACCCCACAAACTACAGTAAAATCCACAAAAAAATGACCACCCCCATATCCCATACAGTCGTTTTCCAGTATAGATGCAAATGTTCGAATCATTCTCATATTGTTGAGGTAAAGTCCGTGTTCCGCATTTTATATTTTCGGAGTCCTCATTTTACATACACTCATCCATGACTTGATAGGCAGGTCCGATAAGCCGGAGACCGATATTAGCCCTTAGGGACATGGTTGATAGGGGTTTTCCCCTATTTTAGAGGTAAAGCCCGTGTTCCGCTTATGATATTTTCGGGACAAATCCTCAATTTACATGCACCCATCCATGACCTGATCGCCCTGTACGAGCGCTTCACGTCGACACCTCACTCGACCCAATCGGTCCACCAGGGGCCCCTCACGCGCCCGGAAATCCGTCCTTTACATACTACTTTTGTCTTCACGTTGTGCACGTTTAGGCGCAGCCTCTATACACAATTAGGCGCATTTCCACAGTTAGGCGCAAATTTTCTAAACGATTAGGCGCAACGCATAATTAGGCGCAAAATGATTTCCACGAATAAGCGCGTTTCCACGATTAGACGCATATTTCTTACATGATTAGGCGCATTTCCACAATTAGGAGCAAATCTCCTACACGAATAGGCGCAGTTCCACAATTAGGAGTATTTTTTCTACACGATTAGGCGCAACGCAGAATTATGCGCAAGATGATTCAAATGATTAGGAGCAGTTACATGAGTAGACGCAGCCTCCTTACACGATTAAGCGCATTTACACAAATAGGCGCAAATTCCGTACACGATTAGGTGCAGTTCCACAATTAAACGCAAATTTCGTACACGATTAGGCGCAGTTCCACCATTAAGCGCAAATTTCTTACACGGTTAGGCGCAACACGTTATTAGGCGCATTTTTTTTACACGATTTGGCGCTGACACGATTAGGCGCAAATACACGATTAGGCCCCCCACAAGGTCGGCGGTGTGTCGCGTGGTGGTGGTGGTGGTGGTGGTGGTGCTGGGATAGAGAGGGTTTTGTATTGGTCCATGAACGTCATGTACCGTTGAAGCGTCTCATTGTACCGTTGTACTTTCTCACTGTCGTTTAACCCCGGTCTTTGTAAGATCTGTTGCATCTCTTCATCGAGGGTGTTTATGGTCTTCACCGTATAAATGATGCAGTGAAGGATATATATCCACCTTCACTGGATTTGACTCGGGCAATGGGTGAGGTGATCATGCTGTCGGCGTGTTGAAGGAGCTTCCTGACGAAGTGCGTTTTGCCGGAGCCCGTCGGTCCTACGATGACGCAAGTGAAGGGATGCTGCCACCGAGGGTCCATGGTTCGAGCTCTATGCGCTGTCGTGGTAACCCGCACTTGTAAATTTGGCACGAGTGAACTGGAGTGGTGGTGGGTACAACGTCGGTCGTCGTTGTCTGTTCACTGTGAGTGATGAAATTCGGGTTTTCAGACGTAGTGGGTGTTCTTGGTGTCGAGCTCGGTGTTGACTGTATACTTGGTGTGGAGCTCGATGTGGCTTGTACACGTGGTGTGGTGGTGGTGATGACTGGGCTCGATACAGGGTTGACTGGTGCTATCTGTAGACTGGTTTGACTGACGGCTGGAGTTCTAAGTCGGTTAAGTAGAGTGCTGACATAGGCTACGTCGTAAAACACACCTCCGTACAACACACTCAGCAGGGTTAGCAATATCACCACAAAGCCCACTTGCGCTTTGTCCGTTTTGGGAGACGCTGTGTTCAGAGGCAGCTGCTGTTTGTCCATAGCACCGTGATCGAACGTGGAATGAAGGATGACGGCGGTGGTGTCTGGTTTTATAATCGTTTCACCTGGTTGGTCGCGATCCAGGAATTGAAGGAACTGGGCCAGCCTTGCCATTTGACGAAATGAAACAGTTTGCCACGTCGAGGTTCCGTTTTCAAAATCTGCTCCACCGTGTAGTAATCTTGCTTTGTTTTTACGACAGACTGTGATTCCGTCTCGTAAAACGTCCCTAGCAACGGTTC
>JAVTVY010035820.1:0-14126 GCA_036873755.1 Hanleya hanleyi
GTTTTTGACCATTATCTCGGGGTTTTTTTTTATGTTCTGCAGAAGTGTTATATTCACGATCCTATACTACATTCATGATCCTATAATACAAGAAACATGGGGAATGTATTTAGATTTAAAATTAAAATTGATCAACTTTCACTGAATGTGACCAAATCTACGTGTCGGCATCTCACGGAAAATTCCCCGCCGGTGAATCGACGTGGGTATCTTTTCCAGTAATGTGTTCGCCATGAAATACGAGGAATCTTCATCAAACTATATATTTCCGAAATGAGCGTCTCCTCAAGATAGAAGAAATACCAGAATTAAAATCGGATATAGATATGGCGAATCTTCCAAATCAAGTGATCAATTTGCCAGCCGTTGTGATTTATTGGGCGCTGCAATTCATCAACAGAAAGCATTTTCGGTTCTATTCCGATATTATCCTTTTTATGGTTATGGTTATCCTTAAATGGTTATTATTGCCTCATCTCTGAGGTCAATTTCTTCTCAGATATCCGAAATGATTTAACTGTTAAATACAGAAGTGAACGTATGCAACCGAAACTGCGTAGATTGAAATACATACCGGTACTGGCAAATGTAAATGTAAATGTAAATGTTGGATCGCCGATTACATTTTGCAGAATGCAAACGCGATTATACGTTTCTTTACCTGGAGACAAAATGTTTCAAGGTTTCATAAAGAAGCTTAATAGCATTCGGAAAGCAACTCTATGGAAAACATTGCCGACTATACATGCTACACTGGCTGAAAGTTAATCATACCGTTTCGGTCAGCCATAATTGCAGTATTTGCATGCATCACATGGCAGTGTGACTAAACGTCACAGGACCTACGAAGTAGGGAAGGAATTGGACTCCCGACACGAACTGAACTCTTGGAACGTCTCCCCGCCCCAACCCCAAGTTGAAATCCTGCCTAAATTAAGATGGGCACAGCCCAAGTCAGTGATTTTCATCAAAAATCACCAGAAATTTTCATCAAAAGTAGGTCAGCTCAGAACTTGCTGGTAACAGTCCCCTAATGCACCTTCATGCCAAAAATCAAAGCTCTAATGTCAATGGTTCTCCTTATTTTGCCGACGAAAGGATTCGGATGGACTCACTTCACTCACTCACTCATTACCGGATAATTTGCAAATGAGAGCCTACTTCGTAGGAACATAATGTTTTTACCAAATACGGTCAGCTCAGAACTTGTTGGTAACAGTCTTCGAATGCGCCTTCATTCCAAAATTAAATAACGATCGCCGATTTAATTTTACAATTTTTTAACTAAAGGAAACAGATTGAATAATAAAGGTTCAGTAGATTTCAAGCTTTACGTGTGAAAATACATTTACATCTCTTTAATGGTTTTCAGTGCCCTTGTCCAGGATCAAAACAACTTTTTGAATCACATTATTTTCCCAACAATACAACAATTTTTTATATATAATACTATAGTAGAAAGGTAGCATTTATGTAGTTTACGGTAATTCAACTCAAGACCAACACCTCTGCACAAGATAATAATGATTCTATGTCATTCTCCTGAGCATAACCGGTACAAAGACGAATAAATAGCGTCTCTACATCACGTTATCTAGATATATGAGACAACACATTTTGGGTATCCGCAATCTGATGAATGTACTATTCCGGTTTTCTTGTTTCACATTATATTCCATGGCGGTTGATCGGTGATTTTCTTCATTGATAAACGTTAAACCACCTCAGCTTCGTTGTGTGAATCGGAATTGCATTGCTGTGACACACCAACACACTCCGTGGCAGTGATTCTGTATCCCCTTATCAAGGAATCAAAATGGATCAAGATTTGAAATGACAAGAAAAATTATGTGTTATATATACAGTGAAACATACAGCCAAGGGTTCCCGATGGGTATGACAGTGTACTCGCTGAGCCATCAATAAATAATAAAAAAAATAAGTATAAATCAAATTTTAATCAGAATTCGGTCAACTCAGAACTTGCTGGTAACAATGCCCTAATGCACGTTCATGCCAAAAATCAAGGTTCTAATGTCAACGGTTCTCCTTATTTTGCCGACGAAAGGATTCGGATGGACTGACTCACTCACTCACTCATTACCGGACAATTTGCGATCTGTAGCCTACTTCGTAGGAATAAAAGCTTCCATCTATCCGCACATGTCCGGTTGAATATCGCTAGATATTCACGTGGACATTCTTAAAACTAACACCAGTACGAGGCTTCAGCAAATTAGATGCATCTGTGGCTTATTTGCTACTGAGCACACCGGACGAAATTTCCAAGACACATCTCACAGAAATTAACAATTTAAATCAGTGTGCGAAAAATGAACACCAGGCGCACTGAAGAGAAGATATATTTGATGTCGGCATGTAGTGAATGATGTTACCACTGTTCTCCTATACCGAGACAAACACACCCAGGCAAATCTCTGTCGAGATTTGATTTGACTGCATTCATGCAGATGATTTCCAACTTATGAATTTCAAAATTATATTTATTACCATCTGCGCGAACCGAGTCAAATCAAATCTCAAAAGAGATGTCCCTTGGCTTCTTTGTTTTGATGCATAATTGAAGTGGATGCACCTAGCGCTAGAGTGGTTTTACAACTGATATGGAACTGGACATGTGTGGATGAATATTACTGAAAGGATGTGCTCATTTATTGACTTCAGTCTTGTGGAAGAGAAAGTGATGCTGATTTACATTTATCACAAAAAATATGAGTTCGTAGGGTTACAGGAAACATAAAATTCATTTTGAATGTCTGTAGTTCCTATAAATAACTGGGAAGCACTTGCATGCCATATAATTTTTATTCTGTCTATTGAAGTCAGTTCCAGCATAACAATTGGTGGATTTGGAAAAAAAAGCTGAAGAAAATAATTAAGAGAAAAAAACACACCGCAGGATGTTGTATTACATGGCATCACATTTTTTTGGCCTAATATTTAAGTCCTTTTAGTCTTTCAAGGTTCGGTTTTAAAAGCATTTGGAGGCAATGGATTGCTACACACCTAAAATTAGAGAATATTCTGTCAAATGGCATACCGGTACTCTCTATCCCACATTTCAAAGTCTATTTATAACAGTGTTCATGGTACTGCAGAGAAAAACATGTGACTCCACATTTATTGGAAGCCAGTCCATGGATCAAGTCCGTCTGATTCACAATCAGTCCATGTTATACTCCTCTCAGTTCAGATATTAAAGATTCAGTTATTTTAATATTTTGAATGTGTTGTTCCCTGTATTATTCCATATATGAAGGCCTGTATCATGTCCAGTCCACATTGAAGAGAGCATGGGTCTGCATTTTCAAAATGTCTTCTTTTATCTCTGTTTCTCTTCACTTCTGGTATTTCAATCTTCAAGCTGTAGAACAAAACAAATATAAGTTATCATATATCTGAAAAATCTTAACTGACCCATAGAATCACATCAATATAGCAAGTATACTTCATTCTACCTTTTAAAGAGCTATTTTTTCACTGAAGTCATCTAAATGTCTACTTCACAATTGTCCCTATAAGTTGTAGTGACCCCTACGTACGTATACAATACGTATGTACGTATACAATTACAAATTCATCTGAAGGGTTCAAGGTACATATAATCTGACAGTTCAAAGAACCCTAAAGTCACCATATGAAGACAATTTGATCACTTACATTCTATTTGACCATGTATAGGTAAACTTGTTTGCTCCTCAGCAATATGTAAGCTTAAACAATACTAACTATGCACTGAATAAGATATAATTATTTTAGCACATAACTAGTATACTAGTATTACATATCAAGGAAAACAGATTATTTTTATCAACTTGTGAGATACATGTATCCCCGGGAAATTGTAAATAGCTCAACCAGACTTGGAAGGCTGTGGTGAAATGAGTGATGAATGTTAATTAATATGGATGTAAAACCATTTTTCCACAAACATGCTACATAAATGATAATTGATTTTTTGCTATCCAAGATAAATTACCCCAATTTTGCTTGTGATGATAGCTTACATATTGATCTTCTACATTGAATTCTCAACATATTTTGAGACTGAAACTGTCATTTTCTTGTTTTGTGAAAGATAATCTGTCCATGGGGTGAGAAAATTTAACTCATAAATTTTAAAGATTTTTACCCCATGAACCGATTATTTTTGCAATAAGAAAATGACATTTAATGTCCTAGAATATTTTTAAAAAATCAGAATTAGTGATTCTAATACAGCACCGTAAATAACTTTGGGGTAATTAGTTAGATATTAAAGACTAGGTATTTGTCCACTTACATGTATGAAATTACAAGAAAATATATTTATTTCTAGAAACACATCAAAATTCTAGAATAAGCTTACAGATCTTTCCAGATTTAATATCTATGTAAAAACAAAGTTTTTTTTTGTTTTTAGAAAATCATTTTTTGATGTGTAGTTATAAATTTGTTCAGTGCCACCCACTGAATAAATAACAAACTCATCTTAAGCAATTGCTAATTAAAATTAGAATGTATCTTACTTTCAACTCCTCCACATATGTGACAGCCAGTGTTCAGGTTTGAACTTTCCCTCCAACCTCAATGGTGGTTTTAGGTTCTGCAACATGAGAGCAAGAGTACACATGATTTGTGTATTAAAGGACAGGTTCAATTTTGATTTGTTTGCGCTAATGACATAATGTTTATAAAATACCTTTCATATTGCACATGGCGATATGATGTGTAGAATGAAAGTTTATTACACGAGAAACAGTTCAGTATATGATGTAGGTATCAAAATGTAGTACATGTATCATTTTCCACACAGCAAAACTACCATTCTTAGTTGATGTGATCTTAAAAAGTAATTGGATCAGCTTGATTCTGTTTATACATGTATAATGGGAAATCATGGCCTCAAACTTTAACAAGCACATTTTTTTTTTGTTATAGCCATTGAACTAATTTACATATTCCGTATACAGTATCGCTGAATTTTTATCCAAGGTAAACTTAGTCTGCAAAATCATATATCTTGATATCATCTAACAAGGCCCAAAGAATTCATCATTGCCAATGCCTGAGACAAGTTCAGTTCATAAAACTATTAGTATTACATATTTGTATATTTGTGTTTGTATATATTGCGCACAGAGAGGCCTCATTTGAAACAAAGAAATTAGATCTCTGGAAAACTAGGTGATTTTAGACTTCCTCATTAGAATTATTAGATATGGTAATTAAAAACATTCATCTTTTGTTACTTCACCTTAATAAGCTGATTCGATCATCAAAAAGTTGGACTGTGGCGGTGCCTCAAACAAATCGGCATCACAAGTCACTGTAAATTTAAATGAAATAAATTAATTTCTTCACAGATTAATATGTGAATCACAAAACCCTGAAATAAAATCAAAATATTGAAATTTGTGTGTGGAGGGGGGGGGGAGGGGCTGGAGTAATGGGAGCTACTTGTTGATATAATTTTAATTTACTGAATATATATAGGCCCTAAATAGGCAGTAAAAAATATATGAATATGAATAATATAATATATAAACAGTTGCAATCCGATTTTGGGTGAAATATTTTAACAGAATGACGACTGACAATGTGAATATCAACACGTGCGAGACTGTAACCTGTAAAACACACCAATTCAGTCACCGCACCCTTTGCCTTTAAATTGGTGCTCAACTTGAACTACTGAATGCAACAACAAATGGAAGGTCTCAAAACAAGCAGGGATATGTACTTTATAAACACCCAAGTTGAGCTAATTCTGAGTCGTCGGATAATCTGTTTTTGAAAACATTATTTACCCACTATTTTACAGCATTTCGTGCCAAACTTGCTTCACAATGGCGCCTAGCCCGAAAACATCGGCTAAGGGGTCTATTTTTTTTTTTTTATTATTGTTGTTGCTGACCCCTTGGGATGCCACGCCCCCTTACCCTAAATTTACCTATCACAGCCAGAGTTTCTGGGTTAAATGGCGCCAAGACGGGACACACTCATCGCACAAAGTTATCAATATTTTTACAAATACATCAGCCCCTGTCCTATTTTGTACGAGTTAACCAGTCATTGGCACCCATACTCTATAAATATGTTCATGTTCAAGCAGAAACCACAAATTGAAATAGTAAAAACTGACATAAAAGACACCAACCTGCTGTTGCAATGTTGACAACTTCTGCGTCTTCGCAAGTCACGTGATTCGGCTCAAGGGGTCAAGGTCGCGTCAACAAAATGCCGGCCAAGGAATTGAATTGAATTGAATTGAATTTTATTCTCTTAATCTTGTACAAGACATAGAGATACAAAAATAGCAAACCACATATCCGGCAGCAATACAGTACTGCGCTTCAATCAGAACAATAGAAGGGAGATAAACCCCAACAATCAAACAGAAGGGAGATGAAACATCAAATCTGATCAACCCCTAAAATATATATAGCTATGTGTAAATCAAACTATATTCAGCCAAAACGAAAAATTGTTAGGAAATACGAATGGTTTTGAAACCTTGTAAAATGAAAGAAGAAATCTTACATTGCAAGCCAATCTTTTCGGAACTCATTAAATTGTAAAAATTAAGTTGGCCTAACCCTATATGCAGCGAAGGATGACGTAGCCTAATGTGGGTTAGGTATCCAGACTAGGGGTTACGTCGGTAGACTTTAGCTGATTGGCTGACGAAGTCACGTGGTATTGATTTATGGAAATTCTCTTTAGCCGTTGCCGAAAGTAGGCTGAACATGGATACACACGATCCCAGGGTCAGTCTTACCGCGTATTATATAGATGACCGAAATGGTTACAGGTTGGGTCTCCCCTCTGCTCCACGTGACGCCACCATTGTTCAATGTCTGATTTGGCCCTGAAGACCCCATTATGATACCTACTTCTCCAGATGATGTGGCCTTATGCTTTTGATTAAAATATGGCAGAAAAACAGACAAATGTCATTTTCTGTTTTTAGATTCAACACCAAATTTCGATAAAAAAAAACAACCCCAAACCTAATGATTCAGGAAAGATAAAGGGCAGTTCTCCATTTTATCGACGATACTTTACGATACGATACGATACGATAGTTTTCTTCTGAATTGGTTTAAGGGTGTGACTTCGAGGTCAAATTTGACGTTATTCATCCGCAGTAGACCATATATTCCGTCTATTATTAAAGGCAGATGAAGTGGTTCAGTTGATATGTTAAATCATCGTGATTCTCCAGAGTAAACAGAAAAACAAGACGTATTTCTATCACATTTCTTACAACGAGTAAGACAAAACGCTCGAACAAAAGTGTTTATTTTCACAATCATAAGTAGTATATATAACGTAAATTGGCGAAATAGCGCCTCACTGCGCATGCGCAGAACCTTGTGTGACGTCATAAGTGTGCGCAGAAAAAAAAAATGGGGCGGTATTGGGGCGGTGTGCGCATGCGTGATGTGTGGGAGGTGGGTACAAGATGGCCGCCAGTGGAAGATGTGGGAGGTGGGTACAAGATGGCCGCGAGTGTGAGTGAGTGCAACATGTGGGAGGTGGGTACAAGATGGCCGCGAGTGTCATGATGTGGGAGGTGGGTACAAGATGGCCGCGAGTGTCATGTGTGGGAGGTGGGTACAAGATGGCCGCCAGTGTCATGATGTGGGAGGTGGGTACAAGATGGCCGCCAGTGGAAGATGTGGGAGGTGGGTACAAGATGGCCGCCAGTGTCATGATGTGGGAGGTGGGTACAAGATGGCCGCCAGTGTGAGTGAGATGTGGGAGGTGGGTACAAGATGGCCGCCAGTGGAAGATGTGGGAGGTGGGTACAAGATGGCCGCCAGTGGAAGATGTGGGAGGTGGGTACAAGATGGCCGCCAGTGTCATGATGTGGGAGGTGGGTACAAGATGGCCGCGAGTAGTAAATGGCCGCGAGTGTCATGATGTGGGAGGTGGGTACAAGATGGCCGCCAGTGTGAGTGAGATGTGGGAGGTGGGTACAAGATGGCCGCGAGTGTGAGTGAGTGCAAGAATTTTACAGGTACATCTGACCATTGTATACAGGTGCCTTATACCATTGTATACAGGTACATCTGACCATTGTATACAGGTGCCTTATACCATTGTATACAGGTACATCTGACCATTGTATACAGGTGCCTTATACCATTGTATACAGGTGCCTTATACCATTGTATACAGGTACATCTGACCATTGTATACAGGTACATCTGACCATTGTATACAGGTGCCTTATACCATTGTATACAGGTACATCTGACCATTGTATACAGGTGCCTTATACCATTGTATACAGGTGCCTTATACCATTGTATACAGGTGCCTTATACCATTGTATACAGGTACATCTGACCATTGTATACAGGTGCCTTATACCATTGTATACAGGTGCCTTATACCATTGTATACAGGTGCCTTATACCATTGTATACAGGTGCCTTATACCATTGTATACAGGTACATCTGACCATTGTATACATGTGCCTTATACCATGGTATACAGGTGCCTTATACCATTGTATGCAGGTGCCTTATACCATTGTATACAGCAGAAATTGTCTTTGTAACGTCTTATTGTGACATCATGGCATTATTGTTGTTTTGTGACACTGTGGAACTGTAAAAATTCCATGAATGGAAAAGAATGCCTATCAAACCTACGAGTATTGAACTGATCCAAATCAACAATGGCTGACGCCAATATTTAACCCAGAGAATGACACCCAAAACAGAAAATGTTTCAAACAGCTAGTTCTACAGAATGTTGTTTGCTAATATTTTGAATGAATACTATAGTAATTGCATTTTACCAGTGACATAAGTTTCAGAACACAACAATATATATTTCTCAAAAAATCAAACAAAACGTTCTCAATAGAGTTGGGACACACAACTAATTTATGCCACGGTATCTATTTTTACAGCTGTCAACTGTTATGGTTTGGTCACTATGTTGCGATTCAACGCAAGTATAGTACTAGCTTACCTGATAAAAGAAGTTTAGTCCAGATGTATACCATATCTTCCATACTCCCGGATGTATAATGCATATCTGTGGCTGTTTTTTTCCTAGGTGGGATATAACACACCATGCATTTGTATGCTAATCGAAATTCACATATTTCCTTCGGTATATAAACCGGCGCACACGAGAGATATCAGCTGAGCTAACGGCCTCAATTGTCTGTCAGCTCTGTTGTTGTTTCAGCGCACACGGTGAGCAAAAGTTTCAAGAAATTGATTTCAGTTCCCGCATAACGTCTTCTTCAAGTCCATTTGGAAGAGTCGAGCGTATGAATCGAGTCAAAATAACATGCTGAGCTCTTTGGCTTGCGTTCACCGTACACACTCCGCGCGAGACGAAATTAGTTTAATATTTTTTCCCCCGCCTCGCGGTTCAGCCAATGAACTATTAGAAAAGCATATGTGTGTGCATATTAATAAAACCACGGGCGCCTAAAAAATGAACACATTTCATTACACTGTAGCGAATTGTTGCCATTGCACGTGTGAGTCAGTACGTTTTCATATCCACCTCAAATTGACACGGAGAATTTCATTGCCAGTAAAATTGTAAGTTCATTGTGGAAAGAATTGATATTCCATAAATTCCTGCGGGAAATAGGAAGTACACATATATAAAGAATATTGTCTTCACGTAAAAGTTTGTACATTTCAAAAAAAAAAATTTCAAAACAAAACAAAAAAATGTGAAGTAAAACCCGTCCTTCGGATGGGAAAGTTGTTTTGAACTGTAAACAAAAAATTTATTTTGAGGTAGAGGGTCGAGTGAGGTATCATATTGAAGCTGACGTGAAATGCTTCACATTGATACCTCACTCGACCCCATTGGACCACTAGGGGCGCCCCTAACACCAAAAAGGCTATTTTGAAGAACGATAGCAAAACCTGGTGTACGAGGATTATTTTTATTTTGGAGGTAGTGGGTCGAGTGAGGTATCAAATTGAAGCGGACGTGAAATGCTTCAGATTGATACCTCACTCGACCGCATTGGACCACTAGGGGCGCCTCTAACCCAAAAAAAGGGTATTTTGAAGATTGAAGATTGAGATCAAAAAGATCAAGAGATCAAAAATAGCCTTTTTGAGGTTAGAGACGTCCCTATTGCACCAATCGGGTCGAGTGAGGTATTAAATTGAAGGTGACGTGAAGGAGCATCTGATAGACTGGGTGTGGGCTTGAATTAGGGTAATTCTGCGCATGCGCGAAGATAATATGAAAAATATCAAAACATCAAAATAGCCTTTTTGAGGTTAGAGGCGTCCCTAATGGTCCAATGGGGTCGAGTGCGGTATCAAATTGAAGGTGACGTGAAGGCGCATCTGATAGACTGGGTGTGGGTTGAACTATCAGCATTCTGCGCATGCGTAATCTTCAAAATATCCTTTTTTTGGGTTAGAGGCGCCCCTAGTGGTGCAATGGGGTCGAGTGAGGTATCAGTGTGAAGCATTTCACGTCAGCTTCAATATGATACCTCACTCGACCCACTACCTCTAAAATAAAAAAAATCTTCGCACACCAGATTTTGATGTTTATCTTAAAAATAGCCTTTTTGGCGTTAGGGGCGCCCCTAGTGGCCCGATGGAGCCGAGTGAGGTATCAATGTGAAGGTGAGATGAAGGGCCATCTGATGGACTGGTGTGGGTTGAACTATCAGCATTCTGCGCATGCGCGGTGGCCCGAGGGTATGAAAATAGCCGTTTTGGAGCTAGCGGAGCCAATAATGGTCCAATGGGGTCGAGTGAGGTATCAAAGTGAAGGTGACGTGAAGGAGCATCTGATAGACTGGACTAGCGGATTTGAAATAGCGTCATTCTACGCATGCGCGGTGGCCCAAGGGTATGGAAATAGCCGTGTTGGGAGCTAGGGGAGTTACTACTGGTGCAATGAGATCGAGTGAGGTATCAAAGTGAAGCTTAGGTGAAGGGGCATCTGCCTGGACTAGCGGATTTGAAATAGCGTCATTCTGTGCATACGCGGTGGCCGAAGGGTATGAAAGTTTATTGAAGCTAGTGAGGTATCCATGTGAAGCCTAGGTGAGGGAGTTACACTAGGGTGTCGTATCCATTCTGTTGCGCAGGTCACGTGGGGTTGTGACGTCACTTCCGGGTTTTTCACTGAAATTACCTCCAAACATAGAAGAGTTCCTAATGTTTCTCCTTACACATCCGTATGTTCAACCTCCGGCACCTTTTCCCGCCCCGCCCCGCCCCGGCCGCAGCGCGCGCGCGTTCTCCGGAAGTGCGCGTCATTCCCGGTAGTGCGCGCGCGCGCGCGGACGCGGGTCAAAAGGTCAAAGGGTGACCTCCAGGTCAGACGGTCCAATGTCCAATGGGACAAATGTTGCGGCATCGCTATAGTCAGAGCTTGAGCACAAAAAGGGGATTCTACATGAACCTGGGAAAGATGGGCAGTTCCATGTGGACCAATCAGCGGTCGAGAAAAAAGAGCCAATCAGCGGTCGAGAAATAGAACCACTCAGCGGCCGAACAATCAGCCCATCGAATTGGGGTATTCACCGTGTGCTTTCGCTGACGTCCGCGCCTACATCTGGGTTCTTGTACACCCGGGTAATGTTTTTCTGGACATGGATGGGTTACCTTTGGCTCCATTCTAGAGTCACTGATTGGCTAATACGGTGTTCAAAACTTTCATGCATTATGCTCATAGAACTTATAGTCATAATCTATACGTGTTGGACGAGTCTCTTCACACTTTCAAGCCCATACATGCCTCAATGAAATGCCCGCTCCAAACTTAGACCAAAAACACGTACTTGGTCTGTGGGCTGATTTCATTGGCTCTCTATTTTTACTATAGTGCTCTTGCATTCTAAACTTGATGGGTTACATTTTGGCCCCATCCTACACCACTGATTTCAGTTTGACTGAATCTCCACATTAGGCATTGATGCATTAGGAATAAAACACACAAGACAGGGTTTTTTGGTGAGATCTCATTTTTTTTTTTTATTCAGTGAACAACAACAACGTGAGAACAACCACGTGAAAACTGAAGCCCAGAACAAAGGGCTTGTAATTAACTGAAGCCCAGAACAAGGGGCTTGTACATTGAAGCCCAGAACAAGGGGCTTGTACATTGAAGCCCAGAACAAGGGGCTTGTCATTAACTTAAGCCCAGAACGGGGCTTGTACATTGAAATGATGGGCGGCCCAGTCATAGACGAGTACATCGCGGTCCTCGGCCTGGGGTACTCGTCAAACATCTGTACGATAGTAGATAAGGGTCTTCCGGCATCGATGGTACAGGTAAAACAAGCAATATTGTCCGCACACGCCACTGGTCCAGGCTGCAACGTTTGACCGATTGCTTACCACGTCTCTGACGCGCGTCCCATGAAGTCCTGTTAAATCGGGATGGAGGTGGCAGACCGTACGGGTCAAGCCCCCTGCTCTTCCACCAACCAAATTACGCTTCACCAGTGTTCTGCGGGTCGATCCATCGGGTCCGTGTTGAGAACGTAAGCAGCCGGATACGCTACGGTCTAATGGAAACATCTCGAGCGAACACCCCTTGAAGAAGACCCCGCGTTGTCTCTGGGTCATTCTCAGATTTATCTGGTCTGCAATATTAGGTGGAGAAATCACACAGGACGTTGCGCGCCGTGTCCACTTGAATGATGTTGTCAAACTCGGCGTAGCAGATCACATTGACGGTGCTCCGGAGGGCTCGTGCAAAGTGGATTTCCAACCGTAAATTACCTTGCTTGACGAGGGCCAGCTGATGGTCCTTCTCTAAGGTGGGGTCAGATGGAAACAACGTGTATCCGTTCGCGTAGTCCTCCCGACTGATCATATTCCCTTCGTCCTGATTTGACCGGTGGCTGTAAACAGGCTCTGATAGGCTCGAATGAAATTCGCGCGCCCAAAGTTCGGTGTTAAGGCCGTGGCTGGGACCTGTTGTCCATCCACATGCAGGGCCACAAAAGTGATGCCGAAATGTTTAAAGTCAAACGGATTCTCTGGTTAGGCTCCGCTGAAACTGGTATTTTCCACACAGGCCGGGATCAATCGCTTGGGTAGTTCCCCCAGGAACAGGTTTTCTTTGTTGGCGCTCATATTTCCAGCAGACACAGAGAACAATTTGGTTTGCACACGTCGGATAGGGTACTGGGCTGGTTTGTTTCCAAGGCTTTGAGGTGTCCCAATTGAACGGCTGGATTCGGTTTCACTTTTCGGACACAGGACTGCGTCTTGGATGACAATCTTATAGTCCGCTACATGCCCTCTACGTTGGCGAAGTGGCATCCAGAGCGAAGGTGGGGGAGGCGCCCGTATCAGTCGGATTTTGATGGGGGATCTTGTTCAAGAGGTACCGGTCTTGCATGAACATGTCTGCATGCAGTCGACCCATCATATCCACCGAGGCACTGTTCGCAGTGAAAGCCTTCCGTTTGTTATATCCCCCATTGTCCGCGTGTCCATGTGCTCGGCCGTGTCCCTGTAGAATAAAGCGGTTGTCAGCTGAGATTTTTTAGCCTCTCGGCCATACGACAACAGTGTCTCGATGTAGGCTCGATAGGGGTACGTGTTGGTGGAGTCACTGATGAGTTTGTCGCTGAGAAAAATATCCACCTGCTGAAACATCGAGTGCAGCCAGAGATTCGTCCGGCCCACCGTTGCTTGGTCTGCGATTCTGGTGCCAGCTCCATTGACCACCTTGGCTTTCACATACAAGTAGGTATGGGCTAAATCCACATAGGCCGTATCCGCATTACTGATGGTGAACTCGATGGGTCCGGTTTCGTTGATGCTGGAGGGCGGGAGATGCTCCACCCATAATCCTTGTTCGACACTGGTTTGTGTGGGCGGCACGGTCCACAAATCAAATTCACTGTTGGTGGAGGGGCAGGACTCGGCGTGGATTAAGGCCATGTTTTAAGAAAAGATATCCCGGGTCTTCTTGGATGTGCATCGTCGCTGGGTCGATCGTCGACTGGTGCGTGATCTCGGTGGGGCAGCTCTTTTATTCCCTACGGTGCGTTGTGCTTTGGCCACCAAGACGCCTCCCGCTTCTTTGGCCCGTCGTTTCAAGGATTCTTTGGGTGCCGTACCCCCCAAGACATCACCGGCCACTT
>JAVTVY010035821.1:0-14836 GCA_036873755.1 Hanleya hanleyi
AAGGTATACTTACATATATGACAGCGACCAAATCAGGCCCATTGGGAAATGTAATGGTAGCAGAATAGCGCTCGGGACAGAAGTGACTAAAAATTTGGTATGTCTAGCAGAAATGCTAATGCTGTTAACCAGAGGTCTCATTGGTTAAATAGCCATTAGGAGCTTGGGGCTTCTGATTGGCTGTGACAAAATTTTGAGTAGAGTACATCTCCTGTTGGGTGTGGCTTCGACCGGTCATAGTGCGTGAAAAACGACAAACATGCATGTAGTTATCGAAGCGCAAATTACACAATCGTGGCAGATGAGTTTGATTCACTGAAGGTAAATATGAAGTTATATTAAATTTGAAGTTGAATATATCAAGTTATTATACCGCATATGACCACTTCCACGAAGAAAACTTACTGTCAGGCATTTTTCTAACTGACATTACAGATCACTTTCTGATATTCCGTATATTAAAAACAGCTGTGAGTTGCAAACATGCCCAACAAAATATAACGTTCCGTAAAATCACCCTAGCCCCAAAAGACTTATTTTTGCATAGAATTTATGAAACAGACTGGAGCCACATGGAACCTATGGAATTTTCCTACGAAGTAGGCTCTCATTTGCCCAATTGTCCGGTAACGAGTCAGACCAGTCCATCCGATTCCTTTCGTCGGCAAAGTAAGGAGAACCGTTGACATTAGAACCGGCATGAAGGTGCATTAGGGGACTGTTACGATCAAGTTCTGAGCTGACCTACGTGTGATGAAAATTTCTGGTGATTTTTGAAAATCACTGGTGATTCTGACTTGAGCAGTGCCCATCTTACTGTAGGCAGGATTTCAACTGGGGGTGGGGGGATTTCCAAGAGCTCAGTTCGCGTCGGAGTCCTAATGCTTACCCTACTTCGTAGGTCCTGTGACATTAGTCACACTGCTCATGTAGAACTCTGTACATGGAAAAAGTATATGCTTTATCGA
The DNA here is from genome assembly GCA_036873755.1 of Hanleya hanleyi. Taxonomy (NCBI): domain Eukaryota; kingdom Metazoa; phylum Mollusca; class Polyplacophora; order Lepidopleurida; family Hanleyidae; genus Hanleya; species Hanleya hanleyi. The sequence goes on from JAVTVY010035821.1 coordinate 969, forward strand.
CTACACCTTGTTACTCAGGATGGCACCATTCGCAAACAATATAGAGACTACATAATCAAATTAAATCATACCATTCGAATTTCTAGAGAACAATATTTTGAACAAAAATTTATTGAAAGTATTCTGGACATTAGAGAACGTGGAAGGTATTAAGCCAGCTTTTAAATAAAAACAAATCCAAGCGATCACCCGAATCATTTAATATAAATGGTGAGACAATAACAGACAACCAAACTATAGCTAACAAATTCGATTAATATTTTAGTACAGTTGCATCGAATCTCGACAGTTAAATTCGAACATCATCGTCAAATTTCAATGATTATCTCGGTAACCCTGTTCTAAATAATTTTGAATTTGCACATGTAACCCCGGATGAGATAAAACAAACAATACTAAATCTAAAACCACGATCAGGCGATGTAGAATCGGCCATACACAATTAACTCTTAATAAAAAAAAGCCAGTCCCACGGTGTATTCCATGCCATAAAGATTTCACGGTGAAACATTTCTTATCGAACGCATGGATCTTAAGATATGCGTTTTATCGAGCAACTACTTTGGAAGATCTTTTAAGTCGGGTGAGGGAGGATTGCATCTTGGATTATTTGAGAGAAATCGGTGTGTTACATAAGTTGTAATGCGTTGCATTACGAAGTTACTTAGAATTTTGTTTGATCGTCGCTATATAGATGAAATATTGCTGAACGCGACATTAAACCTTGATTCTCTCTCTCTCTTTAAAATCTACATCGCCTGGTTTTAGATGACATACGTATGTCTGTAATTAAATTAGTCTCTGCTCATATTTCCTGCCCATTATATTCTATAATGAATGCATCGTTTACATTAGGTACAGTGCCTAACTTATTAAAACGAGCAAAAGTAATGCTGATGATCCTTTAACTTTAACTATACACCAATATCTGTCATACCGTGTTTCAGCAAAATACTTGAGAAACTTGCTGTCATTAAAATAACGGACTTTTTAGATGCAAATGGGACTATCTCCCGAAACCAATACGGTTTTAGAGCCAATCAGTCGACTTCTCTAGCAGCATGCTTCTTATATAACACACTGATCACTGCCAAAGAATCTAAATGCTATAGTATTGTTTCTTTTCTTGAACTTCCAAAAGCATTTGATACGGTCAACCATAATATTTTACTGTCGAAACTTGAACACTCTTTCACTTTCGTGGTCTGTCAAATACTTGGCTTAATTAATAGCTATCTGTCAGATTGGTCATCAACTGTAGTTCACAACAGGACCTTACCTGAATCAGTGCCTGTAGCGTATGGTGTTCCCCAGGGATCAATCTTAGGACCCATCCTTGTTCTTCTCTGTATTATTGACATAAGCAACGCAACAGACGTATTAAAGACTATTTTGTTCGCTGATGACACCAACGTTGTATCTTCATCCACAGATATATCCGACGCTATTACTACCATGTCACAGGAACTCCAAAAGCTACAGTATCTGGTATTGCTGCGATCGATTGCCATTAAATTTTGAAGAAAACGAAATATATGTTAATAAAATCCAACGTACATATGTTAATAGAACAACAACACGTATTCCCCCATTGTGTATTTGTGGAACAGAAATAGAGCGTGTTCACTAGTTCCAATCCTTAGGTATATATCTCAATGATCAGCTTAAATTGGAAATCTCATATTAATTACATATCCATTAAGACATATCGGAACATAGGGATCATCAACCACATTAAAAATGTCATAAACAAAAGAACTTTATTTATTCTTCACTATTCAATGATACTACCTTATTTGTCGTATTGTAATGTGCTATGGGCGAACACATTCACTACCCATTTAAATTCCTTATTTTTGCTACAAAATCGCGCCATAAGAGTGATAACACTATCAGAAAAATGTGATCATACATTACCATTATTCACAGACTTTAGCATTTTGCAGTTACATTAAAGCTCAACTTGTACTCTTGTCTATTAGTGGTCCATAATTATGCCCATCATCTAAGCTCACTACCGTTAGATTTTCAGACATATGTGACAAAACAATCTGATGTACATCGATACAACACCAAGGGGCAGCTTTTCAATCTATACAGGCCAATCTATCCGCTGAAATCTCGAATTTTATTCTCTCAAAATTGAAAGGACCTCGGGAGTGGAACAAGTTGCCTAGTATCAACTCTATCTCATCATTTAAAACAGCAACTCAATGAAAACAGACCTGTTTCACAGTTATTGCATGGGTATTTATATACATATGCTATACTGCTCATTTTTTATTCCTCATCACGCGTCGATGCTCAGTACATTAATGTTTTGTTTTTCGGGGGATAGTTTTATTCCCGCCAAATATATAATCGGCAAAATTTAAGAATATTTATTTTAGTCTCTTTTATTCTGAATGCCATTTAAAAAAACTGAAATTTAATTTCAATTTTTTAAATGCTATTTTCCAAAAAACTATTCAACTTATCGTAACTTACTTCATCCTTTCCTGTAGATGACAACCTCAACTGGAAATTCATGTCTCCGTTTTATCAATTTTGGTCTCGTTCTCACTCTATTGACATTCAATGGAATATTTCTTTACAAAATCGACGAAACTGAGAGTCGGATTTCCTGTTGGAGTTGTTTTCTTCAAGAAATATTGGAAGTTACGACAAGTTGAATACTTTTTTTGAAAGTACCAATTTAAAAATGAAGGCCCTTTTTTAAAGTTCGAATATCTTCACAACCTACAGATTTACAGTGAACACATTTATATATCTGGAATCCCTAAGAAATGTGCTTTCAAAAATATTTACATTACTATAGCTATAAGGCATACGGCCTCAGGCTCCTAAATAAAAAAATCCCGATCCGTTAACCCCTACACGTAATCTCTGCCAAAGACCAGAATTTTCTCGATTTTTTTCCGCCTTCGTTGCAACGATTAATAGAAAGGCGTTGGTGCCACTGGCAAGTATGGTATTTGTTCTATTCAGAAATTTTAACGGATAATGTTTGACAAGAAGTTTGTCACCTTGTAGCGCTTGAAATAAACTACTTCCAATCGAAAGATGAAAGTCTATACTCAATTAGGGAATCAGCGAGGTACAATTTTGTTAATACTGCCGAACGTGTAAATTATTTAGGAGTCTGATGCCATACTTTTAGCTGTATAAAGACAAATCTTAAAGGGTGTGTAAAAGTGTCTCCAGGAGGACTCAGTATCCAATTAAACACCTTTTAACAGTTGTTGTGAAGACCGTGTGACGCTACCAATGAAGTTGCCTCTGTTATGTAGCATAGTACAAGGAAAACGTCACTGTCCATACAAGCTCGCTTTCGTGTACAAATATTGTGGGGCCTTCAGCCACTCTGCAAAGTTAGCAAATCCCAAATTATCACATCGAATGGATTATTTCTGCTGAACACCTATCTCACGGAGCATTTATAACGTGCAAATTCCTTATAAAAAATTACGTTGATGAGAGTTCTCCTTTAAGAGTATAGGCCAAGGACAAGTTTGCCCGGTGTAAAGATAATGCGACTGCTTGAAGTAGGGCTATCATGTCTGCCTGCTATGGCGCTTCGCAAAAAGTCATATCGTCGTAATATAACTCCTTCCAGCCTATACAGAAGAGGATTTGTGAGGCCATTATTGTGTACTGTAGCAGTATGTTATCACAGCGATGAGTGCGTCTTCGCCGCAATTAACGGTAGCATAGCGTGCCATAGTTAACTTCAGTGACTCAGCAATGTTGACCCGTCTCAAAGAAAAAGTCCATTATTACGTATTCATGAAATACATACAAACATAGTGTCATTAGCCTAGAAATACAGATTTACACGTTCTCTTTCGGACCTCCAACGTGTTCAACTTTTAGCCAGCAAACCTTTCGAAGATGGAGAAGACGTATGGAATTACATCTGAAACGTTCACTGACGAAGGCGTACAAGAATGGATTTAGTGTTGAATTTGCTAACACTAGCCTCGGGAAAGCCTGGTGAAGGTGCGTCCAGCAGCTGGCGAACACATCGACTAGAATAGCCAAAGACATGGCTACTAGGGGCCGTGTGGCCATGTCATCCAAGTTGCCACATGAACAGTTACAATAAAAGCGTACCTGAGATACAGCACATATCACGAATCATTAGATTCTTGGTATGTGCTTTAGAATAGGTTAACCAGAAGACTATACTGTGAAGTCATGTGGCTCTGTCAGTATGTCGGCACCTCTTCCCACTTCCCTTATATGTGTTGTAATTTTTACCTGTATATAACGAGATTCTGCTGGTGGACGTTTCGTTCCCGAGGCCCGCCCTTCTGTACAGACCTTTTGGTCTTTGATATATGTTGGCATTGGGGGAAGTTGACGCTGGGTCAACATCGGGCCTTACAGACTAAACTTTTGTGTTAAATGCCGTCATTTTAATCTGACGACGATACAGCTCACCAATCCCCAGTGTAGGAGTTGTCACAGCGACACAGCTCACCAGTTACCAATATACGAGTTGTCAGAGCATTTCCATCACAGCTCTCTAGATTTGTATCTAATACCGCTTATGCCGGTGCTAGGGGCCGTACGGTCATGTCATCCAAGTTGCCACATGAACAGGTACAATAAAAGCGTACCTGAGATACAACACATATCACGAATCATTAGATTCTTGGTATGTGCTTTAGAATAGGCTAACCAGAAGACTATACTGTGAAGTCATGTGGCTCTGTCAGCACCTCTTCCCACTTCCCTTGTATGTGTTGTAATTTCCTGTGTTGTCGCATCGTCGTATTTTGTGGTCTGTTAACAACATCCGCTTCTTTTGTGGAAATAATCGGCTGTTCTGTCGAAATTTCAATAACTTTGATACTCGGATGGACTACCTTAAATGATACTTGGTTTCGTGAGCGATTGCGAATCAGCACATACATAATTGGGGTGACCATTTTCATTAATAAATATATAGCAGCTATATGTATCCTTCATCAGCCATAACGCTGAATACAGAGGACGATTTGGCGTTTTACTGCTTGAAGGTCATTAAATAAAATTATCTGCTTTCATATTTCTTCATTTTTTTTGCTAAGAAATATACTTCTTGTTGCAGATGTAATAAAAAGAGGGGCACCACTCCTTTTTTTTAATAGTAGCGGTATAACAGGTTGAACTCAGTCTTTCCAATCTCAAGTCTAACAGAGGATACGGATGGGAAATCAGGGTGGAGATGTGAAGTATTTTTGGCGGTACATGTATCACAAGTATAACCTTTTACCTCGGGAGCACTCTCCGCTACTCAACCGTTGAATCTAATATTCTTACGTTTTGATCAGTCTTAGCCTCCGCTAACAAACAGCCATTAACAAGCATTTAATGTTATTTAATGTCAGGTATCAGCCTTTTTTTTTTTAACGAATAGATCGTGCACATCTCTTATTTTAACTAGCTCGCATTCTATGAAAGTTTCAGCGTTAAATTCATTCTGGGAAGCAAACCGCACGGTATTTTACTCACTTTCATTATCAAAGGTAGTCACGCGTCAAGAATACAGCTGAGATTTTAAAGGAAAATGCAAGAGACTATCGCTACACTATACGTTTGTCAGAGAGAGGACACGATAGCTCTTGAATGAAGCTGTATATGCCCCACATCGCTCCGACCCCACCAAACCCTAGATATATTGTCATCTCGTCACACTTGTTAGCTCTTGGGAACAACCTACACTCTCAAACATTATTATCGGATATTTTCATCGTTAATCGTTTTATTGCATAGTTTCATTACAAAAATAAACTTCGTGAAAGGTTAAAAGGGTTGTATCCATTTGCAGAGCAAAGAGCTTTTCCGTGATTACAACATATTCCATATGTGCACGTTTACTTAGCACTGGCCCTTGTCTGCATACGTAAATGTATAAATGCAAAAATAAATCAAACCTTCTGCGAACATCCATTACTTGTCAATGCGAAGAAGATATTTAATCCCTCGATCCGAGCCATTAGCACGTCCCTCGTCCCTGGTTCGTTTTATACAATGGTTGGCTTGTGAAATGGGAGCAGAAGATATACAAGAAGGGCACATTATGTCATTTGTCTGGTTAAAAGGATCAAAATCGACAAGATGAAGTAGCAATAATATATTATGATTGCATAGCGCAAGACCCACATTCAGTCTCAGACTGATCAAATATTGCAGTTATTATAGTTTACTTTTCCGAGTGACTGAATAGAATCATCTAGTCCAGCAATCATATTATAATGGGAGTCGAGGATCGGAGTGAACACCGACAATCAATATTCAGCCGCTGTCCACAAAATGATTTCTGTGTCAATATGAGAAGACCGTTCTCAGAAGAAAGGTAGCACTACCTCCAAAATAAGCATAACTTTCAAATTAAAAATAAACAAGATACTTCTTGTAAGAGATAATCGGACGAAGATCAGTGTTGACAGCAAGACATCAAAATTTTCTTTAGGACCCTACGTACAATCCTTATCACTGGTACTATTTGATCTAAATAGATTTCCAATACGTTTTCTATAGTATGCCTCTTATAGAGGGTTATTTCGACTTGTTCGAATAAATAATCGCTGAAGAATTCATTTTTTATACTCTTCTTTCGTTCACAGTATTGAAGCGTTTTCACGTCGGATAAAAAGTCTAGGCTGAAAAAAAAATATTTAAAGAATGACAGACTAGACGCTTGAAATAAAACGTCTCAGTGGGGCCAGACCATTCTCCCATTGTCAGAGTTTGTAACCTCCTGAATGTCGGGATATATATGACATTAGGATGTATTTTATCTAATGCCATGAGAATGGGTCAGACAAATACATGTAATATATTTTAGTTTTTTGTTCCGTGGTCCAGCCATGGAAAATGGCGAATGGTTCAAACCGACCCAGAGATTTCTTGAAATCTTCATTATAATTGTCCGAAGAATGTAATGGCGTCGGTATGCTTCTCGTTCAGCGGAGATGATTAGGTCTTGCGTTTGCTACGTTACTTGTTGACAATGAGTCATAAGGCCGGATATAGCCGACAATTCATCTCTAAACATAACTAACAACTGTATTCCCTGGTTTTGGAGGGTGGGAAATTACCGCTGTTCGTATTTCCAGGGTTTACGGGATATTAAAGCTTGTGGGATGACCGGGGGAATATATGTATATGCCAGAATCGTGGCACAACGTGACATAGTAAGTGTACTGTTAGTTTGCAAAATGGTAAGGTTAGTCCCAGGAGTAATTGGTCGTGTTGGTGTAGTGTTTATGGAGCTTCCTGGATTATGTATAGTACTTTGATATAGCACCCGTACTTGCAATAACTGGGGTACGTGCCGTAGCATTTTGACCTGATGTTATCGGGCGTCGACGGACTTGTATGTGACCTATGGCCCCGATGTTCGCCTCGTGTAACCCGGTGACCTTCAGTTATGTTGCTTGACCTTGGAGTTATGCCGTTATCACCGAGCTGAGTGCGTGGGAGAATTCCACGTCCGCCATTATTAGCCATTTTAAATCAATAAACTACTAAATCAGACAACACACACACACACCTCAGTAGTGTACAAAGGCTAAATGGAGCCGCATTTCCCCCGGATGTAAAAATGACGTCACAACTTCCCATGGTGGCGCCATCTGTACATTATGACGCATGGGGGGCAACTCGATCTGCCAGAGTTTGGCCGCCATCTTGAATTTTTGAGGCGGTGTGGGCGGCCATCTTGAATGTTGTGGAAAAGGGGATGTATTCCTCCGCGGTGATGCGGTCCTGGCGGTGATGCGGTCTGCCTCAGCGGAGAAAAAGTAGTCCCTAGACGAAATACGCTGCATGGTCCGATGGGGTCGAGTGAGGTACCAAAGTGAAGCTTATGTGAAGGGGCATCTAATGGGCTGGGTGTGGGGTTGACATAGGGTCATGCTGCGCATGCGCGGTGGCCCAAGGGTATGGAAATAGACGTTTTGAGAGCTATTGGAGTCCCTAATGGGCCGATGGAGTTGAGTGAGGTATCAAAGTGAAGCCTAGGTGAGGGGGCATCTGATGGGCTGGGTGGGTGCATGTAAAATTTTTCCTGAAAAAAAACGGAACACGGACTTTATCGAAAAATTCGGGAAAATGCCTATATGGGGTATGGGGTATATAGGTCGCCGGGCTTAACGGGGCTTGCCTATCAATAGAGTTATCTCCCCCTAGTTCCAGGGTGGGTGTATGTAAAATTTTTCCTGAAAAAATACGGAACACGGACTTTATTGTAAATTACGTGAAAATGCCTATATGGGGTATGGGGGGTATAGGACCATCCTGGGAAACCTACTTCTAGACATTTGCGGTATAGGTTGTGGGGTCTCGTTTTCTTAGTCTCGTCATTTAGAACATGATAGGAAGTGTCCTGGAGCGAATCGGTGAAATTTTTGAAAAAGTACGATATAGCCCCATATAGTCCCATACTGGGATATAGGATCAATGTTTGTCCCCCTGGGAAACCTACTTCTATACATTTGCGGTAGGGTTGTTTGGATTTGTTTTTCACGTCTCGTCATTTAGAACACGATAGGAAGTGTCCCGGAGCGAAACGGTGAAATTTTTGAAAAAAGTCACCGAAGGCCTGGGTAGGCCCATAGGCCTATACTGCATGGCTATGGGTGTATAGGGCCATACGGGGTGGACATGTTGGAGTCTAGCGGGGTTTCTCATGGTCCAATGGGGTCGAGTGAGGTATCAAAGTGAAGCATTCGTGAAGGGGCATCTGATGGGCTGGGTGTGGGGTTGACATATCGGCCTTCAGCGCATGCGCGGTGGCCCAAGGGTATGAAAATAGCCGTTTTGGAGCTAGGGGAGCCCCTAATGGTCCAATAGGATCGAGTGAGGTATCAAAGTGAAGCATTCGTGAAGGGGCATCTGATGGACTGGGCGTGGGGTTGAAACATCGGCATTCTGCGCATGCGCGGTGGCCCAAGGGTATGAAAATAGCCGTTTTGGAGCTAGGGGAGCCCCTAATGGTCCAATGGGGTCGAGTGAGGTATCAAAGTGAAGCATTCGTAAAGGGGCATCTGATGGGTTGGGTGTGCGGTAGGAATATCATTCTGCGCATGCGCAGACGCAATGCGCAGCTCTCGTCCAATCAGAAGCGAGTATTTCAAATCCGTCACAGAGCTCTCAGCCAATCAGAAGCGAGTATTTTGACCCGGTGCATTATGGGCCATATCCAAGATGGCGGCACGTGTGTTCAAGATGGCGGCACATCCGATGTCGAAAACTGGCCATTTCGTCGGGATGTGGTCACCTAGTGTCGAAAACTGGACCTTGTATGGGTCCTGCTAGACGTTTTGGAGCTAGGGGAGCCCCTAATGGTCCGATGGAGTTGTATGAGGTATCAAAGTGAAGTATATTTCAAGCATGGGTGGATGGATGTAAAATTTTTCCTGAAAAAATACGGAACACGGACTTTATTTTAAATTACGTGAAAATGCCTATATGGTGTATGGGGGTATAGGACCATCCTGGGAAACCTACTTCTCGACATTTGCGGTATAGGTTGTGGGGTCTCGTTTTCTTAGTCTCGTCAAGACAAACGTGATAGGAAGTGTCCCGCAGCGAATCGGTGAAATTTTTGAAAAAGTACGATATAGCCCCATATAGTCCCATACTGGGGGTATGGGATCAATGTTTGTCCCCCAGGGAAACGTACTTCTATACATTTGCGGTAGGGTTGTGGGGTCTCGTTTTACTCGTCTCGTCAAGACAAACATGATAGGAAGTGTCCCGGAGCGAATCGGTGAAATTTTTGAAAAAAGTCACCGAGACCCATATATAGACCCATATAGTCCCATACTGGGGGTATAGGATCAATGTTTATCCCCCTGGGAAACCTACTTCTATACATTTGCGGTAGGGTTGTTTGGATTTGTTTTTCATGTCTCGTCATTTAGAACACGATAGGAAGTGTCCCGGAGCGAATCGGTGAAATTTTTGAAAAAAGTCACCGAGGCCTGGGTAGGCCCATAGGCCTATACTGCATGGCTATGGGTGTATTGGCCCATACGGGGTGGACATGTTGGAGTCTAGGTGAGTCCCTAATGGTCCAATGGGGTCGAGTGAGGTCTTATTTTGACCAGCCTGGCCCGTAGTATAGAAAGTAGGCATTTTGGGGGGTATGTGGGTGTGTGTTTGGGTTAGAGATGGGCTATTCACGATTCGAATGGGTCGTGTGAGGTATCAATGTGAAGCTTGTGTGGGTAGAGTCAGAATGGCGTGTTTTTAAATGCATGTCGCGTCATTCTGCGCATGCGCAGTCTGGCCGTAGTAGAGAAATCAGGCATTTTGGGGGGGTATGTGGGTGTGTGTTTGGGGTAGAGATGGACCGCTATGGGTCCGAATGGGTCGTGGAAGGTGTCAAAGTGAAGCTTGTGTGGGTTAGAGTCAGAATGGTGTGTTTTAAGTGCAAGTCGCGTTAATCTGCGCATGCGCAGTTGGTTGTAGTAAGTAAAGTGACCATTTTGGGGCAGTACATGAAGGTATTTGGGGTCGACATGAACTATTCACGGTTCGAATGCGTCCTGGAAGGTGTCATCTTGTAGCTCTCGGGGTGTAGACCCCGATTTTAGGTCTGTTCACGTCACCTGTGACGTCATCGGTGACGTCATCAGTACGAGTAGTAAGTAAAGTGGGTATTTTGGGGCAGTGAAAGGAAGGTATTTGGTGTAGAGATGGACCATCCTTGGTCCGAATGCGTCTTGGGAGGTGTCATTTTGTAGCTCTCAGGGTGTATACCCCGATTTGGGGCTGTTCACAGCATCTGTGACGTCATTGGTGACGTCATCAGTACGAATAGTAGCGAAAGTGAGCATTTTGGGGCAGTGAAGGAAGGTATTTGGGGTAGAGATGGACCATCCTTGGTCCGAATGCGTCGTGTGGGGTGTCATCTTGTAGTTTTCGGCGTACAGACCTCGATTTGAGGCATGTTCGCGTCATCTGTGACGTCATTGGTGACGTCATCAGTAGGAGTAGAAGCGAAAGTGAGCATTTTGGGGCAGTGAAAGGAGGTATTTGGTGTAGAGATGGACCATCCGTGGTCCAAATGGACCGTGTGAGGTGTCATCTTGTAGCAACGCCCACCAACACCATTCTTAATGCTTCAACGCCCTGGTGAAATAGATCAGAAGCTCTGATATTCCATGGAATTGTCACTAATTCTTCGAAATGCAGTGATGCCCGTCAACGCTCGTCGTTACACCTTAACACTCTAACATAACGCCATGATATAGACCGGAGAGAGAACAACAACAGCAACAACAACAAGATGACACACGAGAGAACAACAACAACAAGAAGTTTTTTTCATATAGTTTATTCTCCCCAATGTTACATCATACCCACGCTGGGGGAGCCGCGTTGGGTATATTTAAAATTCAAGAAGATTCTTATCCAATCAGAGGCCACCATTTGCATGTCTCATATTCGTTCCTGTCCGTTAGATGTATTCTTGTCCAATCAGAAGTCTCCATTTCAGAAAGTGCCATCTGAACCGTTTATTCTAATCATCGTCGGGCAGGCCAGGATACCGTTGAGGCAACATATCCTCAGATAGTTGTTTGCGCATTCTGAGTATCTATCAGTGCATGGGTGAATACTTTCATCCGATGGGGGTGGTGGTCAGTTTAACCACGAAGAACGTAACATTGGTCAATATCTCCATTATCCACTTGGTGTTACAATTCAAGAACACTCTTGTCCAATTAGAGGCCACCATTTGCATCTGTCATATTCGTTCCTGTCCGTTAGATGTATTCTTGTCCAATCAGAAGTCTCCATTCCAGAAAGTTCCATCTTCGGCCATGTTCGCTTTAAACCGTTTATTCTAATCATCGTCGTGCAGCCCAGGAAACCGTTGAGGCAACATATCCTCAGATACATGTTTGTGCATTCTGAGTATCTATCAGTGCATGGGTGAATACATTCACCCGATGGGAATATTCCGTAGTTTGGTCACGAAGAACGTAACATTGGTGACCCTCTCCACTGTCCACTTGGTGTTGGGGTGTTGTTGTTGGGCCCATTTCAAGGGATACACGGTGTCCAGTTTCTCCAGCATCGTCTTTAGCGACACTCGGTTAATGATGGTAAACGGTTGGTCAAATATCCCGATGTTACTGCTCGGGTAAAAGTATCGGACTTGGTCTGTCTCCTTATGCCGCAGCACATAACCAAACGCCAGATTTAATTTGAAGGACGTAGCTTGGTCAATGGCTTCCATGTAGCTGCGTAGACGGGCGAGGTCGGTCAGTCGAAAATTGTAGATATCTTGAATAGGGCGATGACGGTAGAAACAGTGCCGTATCATGGACCAGTGGCGCCGATAAATGTCACCCACTGGCTGGGCGTCCTGTAAGAGATCGCTAGGAACATTTATGGGCTCGTCCAGAAAATGTTCGATGTTGTCAGGCGTATGACTCGAAACCGTAACGGAGGGGTCCGGCTGGATATCCAGGCCCTCCTGGACCGTGGGCATAGGCAGGCTCTTCGTCATCGCATCACCAGTGGCGTTCGTCTCTCCGGGTTCATCTTCACTGGGTCTGACCTTCCGCGGCCCCTCTTTAGTGGAAAGTTGTCGCCCAAACCGTAGAGATGGGGCATGCATCAAACGTTGGTGCTGTCTAAACCGACTGGGTCGTTTGAAGAGTCGACCACAATCATTACATAGTACCGTCGCACCCGCGTGGAGTACCCTCTCATGACGCAGTAAATGATCCTCCCGATTGAATGACCGTGCGCAGATTATACAAGTATACCGGGCATCGTTGTGGATGGAGGCCTCGTGGCGTCGTAACTTATCTAGACGAATAAACATCTTCTGGCAAGTTGTGCAAGTGAACATCTTGGTGGTTGACAGATTGTCTGATGAAACGGCCACGCCGCCTCCCTTTTATAGCACGCTAGCTGGTGATCTATTTTTAGCACACTCAGTTCAACTATCCCCAAGTCGAGGGCCGAGCCGTGACATCTTCGGTAACCTCCGTGTCTCTTCGGTCACCTCCGTAACGTCAACGACCAACATGTAGACATATAGAGTATGTACGGTATGTTATGGTATTCATCAGTGCATGAGTGACGCATTCAGCCGATGGGGGTGGTCGGTCAGCTTGGTAACGAAAAACGTAACATTGGTCACACTCTCCACTGTCCACTTGGTGTTGGGGCGTTGTTGTTGGGTCCATTCCAAGGGATCCACGGTGTCCAGTTTCTTCAGCATCGTCTCTAGCGACGCCCGGTTAATGATGGTAAACGGTTGGTCAAATACCCGGATGTTACTGCTCGGGTAAAAATATCGGGCTTAGTCTGTGTCCTTATGCTGCAGCACATAACCAAACGCCAGATTTAATTTGAAGGACGTAGCTTGGTCATTGAAGATGGCTTCCACGTAGTTGCGTAGACGGGTGAGGTCAGTCAGTCGGCAATTGTAGATATCTTGAATAGGGCGATGACGGTAGAAACAGTGCCGGATCATGGGCCAATGGCGCCGATAAATGTCACTCACTGGATGGTCTTCGTGTGACAGATCGCTGGGAACATTTATGGGTTCGCCCACGAAGTGTACTTTACCCTCCACGTCGTACAAAATCTGGCCCACGGTCTTGTCGTCGGAATTTGACTGTTGAATTAGGGCGACATCATCATCGGCCCTCGTGCGATGGGTGGGAGTTCCCCCTGTTTCGATATTGATGCCTACGGGCTCTTCTACCTGCAAACGTGGCTGCGGAACAGGGTGTCGTGTGCGTTGATGTCGCAGCAACTGACTGGTCAGTTTGAAAAGCCGACCACATTCTTCGCATGGACGCTTGTGTACTTCATGGCGTGCACGTGTGTGGCGCTGTAAATGATCC
>JAVTVY010035822.1:0-137952 GCA_036873755.1 Hanleya hanleyi
AGGAATGTATGTGAAGTCGAGTGTCAAAGCTGTGTTAGGGAGGAATGTATGTAATGTTGAGTGTCAAAGCGGTATTAGGACTCAGGGTTAGGTATGCTTCATAACTATCAGGTTTAGGGTCATTTCAGCTATAGAAGTCAGATAATTTCTCCACCAAAGCGTAACTAGGATAATGTCGAAGCTGGGCGTTCAGCATGAGTGTGCTTGAAGTTAACTTTCGAAGTACTGTTAGGAAGGAATATATCTGAAGTACAGTGTCAAAGCGGTGTTAGGGAAAAATGTATGTGGAGTCGAATGTCAAAGCAGTCTTAGGGTTGCATTGTACGTGAAGTCCAGTGTCAACCGGTGTTAGGGAGGAATGTATGTAAAGTCGAGTGTCAAAGCGGTGTTAGGGAGGAATGTACGCCAAGTCAAGTGTCAAAGCGGTGTTAGGGAGGAGTACGTCAAGTCAAGTGTCAAAGCGGTGTTAGGGAGGAATGTATGTCAGGTCGAGTGTCAAAGCGGGATTAGGATTTAGGGATAGGTATGCTTCATAACTATCACGTTTAGGGTCATTTCAGCTATAGAAGTGCAGTGTCAAAGCAGTGTTAGGGAAAAATGTACGTTGAGTCGAATGTCAAAGCGGTGTTCAGGATGAATGTATGTGAAGTCGAGTGTGAAAGCGGAGTGAGGGAGTAATGTACATGAAGTCGACTGTCAAAGCGCTGTTAGGGAGGAATGTACGTCAAGTCGAGTGTCAAAGCGGTGTTAGGGAGGAATGTATGTCAAATCGAGTGTCAAAGCGGTGTTAGGGAGGAATGTACGTCAAGTCGAGTGTCAACCAGTGTTAGGGAGGAATGTATGTCAAGTCGAGTGGCAAAGCCGTGTTAGGGAGGAATGTATGTCAGGTCGAGTGTCAAAGCGGGATTAGGACTTAGGGATAGGTATGCTTCATAACTATCACGTTTAGGGTCATTTCAGCTATAGAAGTGCAGTGTCAAAGCAGTGTTAGGGAAAAATGTACGTTGAGTCGAATGTCAAAGCGGTGTTCGGGATGAATGTATGTGAAGTCGAGTGTGAAAGCGGAGTGAGGGAGTAATGTACATGAAGTCGACTGTCAAAGCGCTGTTAGGGAGGAATGTACGTCAAGTCGAGTGTCAAAGCGGTGTTAGGGAGGAATGTACGTCAAGTCGAGTGTCAACCAGTGTTAGGGAGGAATGTATGTCAAGTCGAGTGGCAAAGCGGTGTTAGGAAGGAATGTATGTGAAGTCGAGTGTCAAAGTGGTGTTAGGGAGGAATGTATTTGAAGTTGAATGTCAAAGCGGTGTTAGGGAGGAATGTATGTGAAGTCGACTGTCAAAGCGGTGTTAGGGAAAAATGTATGTGGAGTCGAATGTCAAAGCAGTCTTCGGGTTGCATTGTATGTGAAGTCCAGTGTCAACCGGTGTTAGGGAGGAATGTATGTAAAGTCGAGTGTCAAAGCGGTGTTAGGGAGGAATGTACGTCAAGTCAAGTGTCAAAGCGGTGTTAGGGAGGAGTACGTCAAGTCAAGTGTCAAAGCGGTGTTAGGGAGGAATGTATGTCAGGTCGAGTGTCAAAGCGGGATTAGGACTTAGGGATAGGTATGCTTCATAACTATCACGTTTAGGGTCATTTCAGCTATAGAAGTGCAGTGTCAAAGCAGTGTTAGGGAAAAATGTACGTTGAGTCGAATGTCAAAGCGGTGTTCGGGATGAATGTATGTGAAGTCAAGTGTGAAAGCGGAGTGAGGGAGTAATGTACATGAAGTCGACTGTCAAAGCGCTGTTAGGGAGGAATGTACGTCAAGTTGAGTATCAAAGCGGTGTTAGAGAGGAATGTACGTCAAGTCGACTGTCAAAGCGGTGTTAGGGAGGAATGTATGTCAGGTCGAGTGTCAAAGCGGGATTAGGACTTAGGGTTAGGTATGCTTCATAACTATCAGGGTTTGGGTCAGTTCAGATATAGAAGTCAGATAATTTCTCCACCAAAGCGTAACTAGGATAATGTTGAAGCTGGGTGTTAGGCATGAGTGTGCTTGAAGTTGACTTTCAAAGCAAGGAATATATCTGAAGTGCAGTGTCAAAGCGGTATTAGGGAAAAATGTACGTGCAATCGAGTGTCAAAGCTGTATTAGGGAGGAATGTATGTTTAGGTGAGTGTCAAAGCAGTGTCACGGAATGTATGTCATGTCGAATGTCAAATTGTACCTTGTATAGCGTAATAGCTAATTATTTAGCAACTATCTCCAATTAGAAAGCAGGATTGGCTTTGATTGTGACGTTGCAAAGTGACGCTCTCAAGAAAAACATCTTCATTCTGACGCACTTCATTGTGACGTTACAGGGTTAGGCTCACCCTTTCCTTCCATTCTGCCGGTTCAAAGTCCCGGCAGAAGAAAAGTCTCTGATTTTCCATTTTGCCGCTGCAAATCTGCCGTAAAGAACTAAAGTGACCGTGTTTCATTGTGACGCTGCAGCGTCAGTACGAAAAAAGATGGTCTTAAATTTTTCATTGTGACGTGCCATTCTGCCGTACCGAGAAAAAGTAATGTTTCTGATGATCAATTAAACACTTTATTTCCTTCCATTCTGTCGCTTCAAAGTGCCGGCAGAAAGAAAGTCTTTCATTTTCCATTGTGCCGTTCCATTCTGTCGTAGAGGGAAAAAGTGATTGTGTTATATTGTGATGCTGGTAAGCAGGATTGACTTTGATTGTGACGTTGCAAAGTGACGCTCTGATGAAATACATGTTCATTCTGACGCACTTCATTGTGACATTACAGGGTTAGGCTCTCTTCCATTCTGTCGCTTCAAAGTGCCGGCAGAAAGAAAGTCTTTCATTTTCCATTGTGCCGTTCCATTCTGCCGTAGAGGGAAAAAGTGATTGTGTTATGTGATGCTGAGAAGCAGGATTTACTTTGATTGTGACGTTGCAAAGTGACGCTCTGAAGAAAGACATGTTCATTCTGACGCACTTCATTGTGACGTTACAGGGTTAGGCTCACCCTTCCTTCCATTCTGCCGGTTCAAAGTGTCGGTAGAAGAAAATTCTCTCATCTTCCATTGTGTCGCTGCATTCTGCCGTAAAGAGGTAAAGGGACTGTCTTTCATTGCGACGTTGCAGTGTCGGTTCGAAAAAATATGGTCTTAAATTTTTCATTGTGTCGTTCCATTCTGCCGTACCGACAAAACAGGTACCTTGTATAGCAACTACCTCCAATTAGAAAGCAGGATTGGCTTTGATTGTGACATTGCAAAGTGACGCTCTCAACAAAGACATCTTCATTCTGACGGACTTCATTGTGACGTTACAGGGTTAGGCTCAACCCTTCCTTTCATTCTGCCGGTTCAAAGTGCCGGCGGGCAGAAAGAGAGAGAGTCTTTCATTTTTCATTGTGCCGTTCCATTCTGCCGTAGAGGGAAGAAGTCATTGTGTTATATTGTGATGCTGGTAAGCAGGATTTGACTTTGATTGTGACGTTGCAAAGTGACGTTCTCAAGAAAGACATGTTCATTCTGATGCGCTTCATTGTCACGTTACAGGGTTAGGCTCACCCTTCTTTCCATTCTGCCGGTTCAAAGTGCCGGCAGAAGAAAACTCTCTGATTTTCCATTGTGCCGCTGCATTCTGCCGTACCGAGAAAAGGTAATGTTCCTGATGACAAATTGAAAAGTCAACTTCATTTCCTTCCATTACTTTGAACCACATTGTGTTTCATTAATATGGCACTTGTACGGCTGAAAATAAGAGAATGGTGCAGGTTTTCCACCCTCTTATAGTCTCTCTCGTGCTTCCTTACATGAAGTATCCACCATACTTGCGGGGTGCAACAAGTTCCTATTTCGAGAAATTTATTCTTGGAGTCTTGGAAAGTCTGTAGTGTGGTACAGGCCACGTGACTGTGTCGTCATCAGTTGTAAAGAAACCGCAGATGGGTTAGGATTTTATGCGTAAGTGTGGGCTGTGTGACCTTTGATCCTTGGCTTGGATGTTAGGGTGGACATTGGACCTGACGTCAACAGCAGTAGAGAAAGCGCAGATCGGTTTGAATTGGGTGCGTAAGTATGTCCGTGTGTGTAAACAGTGTACAACCCAATCCACATGATTCAACCCCCATGAGATTGTCCCGATATTGAGATAAATGACGTCACTAGTTATCACATGATATTTTCTCTGTGTGTGGCTGATCACAGGCGGAGTCGTCTGTGAGTCCAGAGTTGTTTATGTCGCGGCCGGGCTCTGATAGGTGGACGAGAAAGACGGGTGAGAGACATCGGGGTTTCATCAAACGAAACTCGTGGACCATAGGGCATTATGGGTCTCTCTGCCCTGGTAAAATTACCTTCCCTGTATGGCACATGGTCCATGACGTTCTATGGTTCTTGTTGTTATTCATTAAATATAAAATATGAAATCTGACAGAACAGGAGTGGGATTTGAACCCATGTCCACATGCGCAGACCAGAATACTCATACCCCTGGTGAAGGAAAGATCACTGATCTTGAGACTGGCGGTTTAGTCCATTCGGTCATCTTCACAAAGCTAGCTCGCTCAGGCTTTCCAGGGCTTTCAGTATCAGTGGGTAGACTCTCAGTATCACATTAAGGTGCAGGAATGGTTATTATTGTCTCGCATGCTATTTAGCAGATCTGCTACTTCGCAAATAATTTCTAAAATCAGTGATATTTAGAAAGGGGTGTGCTACTTTGAAGATAATTTCTAGGATTACTGCTAGTTAGCACTTTGACTTGCCTGTTCCCAAATGAAATATATTGTATAATTAGCACAATTGCTAAATATTCAATATTTCTTTCTAAATTGCAGCCAGAAGAAATATTCAATATTCATGATAACTCGCAAACGCAAATTGTCGGACTGCCTCTCCCGAAAGAAAATATATTGTATAATTAGCACAAATGCTAAATATTGAATATTTCTTCTAAATTGCATCCATGATAAATATTGAATATTTCTTCTAAATCGCAGCTCCAAATTGTCCGATTGCCTCTCCTTAAAGAAAATATATTGTATAATTAGCACAAATGCTACATATTTTCAATATTGCAAGGACTGGTGATTAAGGAAGTTTAAGGCAGTCCTACCCCTTATTTGCTGGTCTGTGCAACTCCTCTGACAATAACAGGGATTATTCTATCGTTCTTCCTGGTTAAACAACACGCATGCGCTGTTATGTAAGTTTTAAGACAGTCGCAAGTACATTTTCATTTGTGGTCTGTGCAACTCCACTCAGACAATAACAGATTATTCTATCGTTCTTCCTGGTTAAACAACGCGCATGTGCTGGTATATAGACTGTTTAACCCTATCTGGCCTGGGCTTTTGGGGACCTGTCGTGGCCTACGGCGGTGGGGGCGGGGGGGAATGGACCCCCTAATTATTTTTCTGACCCCTTGAGCTAGGGGGCTGAAACTTACCACACTATATCCTTGGGTCAAGCTCTACCACAAAATGTAAAAAAATCCAAGATGACCGACTTGATGACGTCACAGTGACGTCATTTTATAGTAGATTATAAAAGTGCTAAATATTGAATATATTGTCTTTCCCAGACGCCAGCTACATATTTAAGTGCGAATCTTTTTTAATTATATGATATTATAAAGGTGCTAAATATTGAATATATTGTCTTTTCCCAGACGCCAGATAGATACTTAACTGCGAATCTCTTCTAATTAGATGATATTATCAAAGTGCTAAATATTCAATATATTGTCTGCTCTCAAACGTCACCTACATATTTAAATGCGAATCTCTTCTAATTAGATGATATTATAAAGGTGCTAAATATTGAATATATTGTCCTTTCTCCGACACGGTGTTACAGATATTTTGATGCGAATCTCTTCTAATTATATTAGATTATAAAAGTGCTAAATATTGGATATATTGTCTTTTCTCCGAAAAGGGTCTTGTGGATATTTAACTTTGAATCTCTTCTAATTATATGATATTATCAAAGTGCTAAATATTGAATATATTGTCTTTCCCAGACGCCATCTACATATTTAACTGCGAATCTTGTCTAATTAGATGATATTATAAAGGTGCTAAATATTGAATATATTGTCCTTTCTCCGACACGGTGTTACAGATATTTTGATGCGAATCTCTTCTAATTATATTAGATTATAAAAGTGCTAAATATTGGATATATTGTCTTTTCTCCGAAAAGGGTCTTGTGGATATTTAACTTTGAATCTCTTCTAATTATATGATATTATCAAAGTGCTAAATATTGAATATATTGTCTTTCCCAGACGCCATCTACATATTTAACTGCGAATCTTTTCTAATTATATGATATTATAAAGGTGCTAAATATTGAAATATTGAATATATTGTCTTTTCCCAGACGCCAGATAGATACTTAACTGCGAATCTTTTCTAATTATATGATATTATCAAAGTGCTAAATATTCAATATATTGCCTGCTCTCAAACGTCACCTATATATTAAAATGCGAATATATTCTAATTAGATGATAATATAGAGGTGCTAAATATTGAATATATTGTCCCTTCTCCGACACGGTGTTACAGATATTTTGATGCGAATCTCTTCTAATTATAGTAGATTATAAAAGTGCTAAATATCGAATATATTGTCTTTTCTCCGAAAAGGGTCTTGTGGATATTTAACTGCGAATCTCTTCTATTTAGTATAGATTATAAAAGTGCTAAATATTGAATATATTGTCTTTTCCCAGATGCCAGCTACATATTTGGGTGCGAATCTTTTCTAATTATATGATATTATAAAGGTGCTAAATATTGAAATATTGAATATATTGTCTTTTCCCAGACGCCAGATAGATACTTAACTGCGAATCTCTTCTAATTAGATGATATTATCAAAGTGCTAAATATTCAATATATTGTCTGTTCTCAGACGTCAGCTACATATTTATGTGCGAATCTATTCTAATTAGATAATATTATAAAGGTGCTAAATATCGAATATATTGTCCTTTCTCCGACTTCTCCGACACGGTGTTACAGATATTTTAATGCGAATATATTCTAATTAGACTAGATTATAAAAGTGCTAAATATTAAATATAGATGATATTAAAGTAACTCACTTTTCTGCCTACTGCGGAGTTTAGCAAAAATATCTGCACAATATTGCCAAGTATGCTATATAGCACCATGTTAAAGCATAGGAAATTTGAAAAGTATCTAAAAAAAAAGCCAATCCTGCACCTAACTCCAGTATCAGCAGTCTCTGCATCAGCTTCCAGCTCATCGGTCTCAATATGCAACGTTTTATTGTGCCGCGTCATATCGTATTGTCTAATGAAAGTTTGTCGGCTAAGCCATGTAGAGGGATTGACGTCAACTGACACGTCTTTCGGTTAGGGCTGCTCTTACAGATGGAAGTCTTCTTTTAGTTGATGATATCCACCAGCCTGGTTGTTTAAAAAAAAATTATTCTAAATTTTCCTAATAAATTCTATTTCCTTGGAGGGGGGGGGGGGGCGGTGTTGGGCTATTTATTTTGGCCTGAATTTCTTGTGCATTTATAAAATATTTACCAGCATTATTGTAATGAAGTATCAAATCATAGTTTATTGTTTGTCAAACCACATGTCTCTCTTTACAGATGGGAGTCAACGGGCGTTGACGTGGTTCTTATTTTATTTATTCGATGTATTTAGACAGGGTGGTCCAGTTCAGCCAAAATGGATGCTTTCCAGTCGGGCCCGCAGTAAGGTGGGCGTTACCGGGCGTTGAGACGAGCGTTACAGGGCGGGAATACCATGCAGCCAATTCATATACTAATTGTTTCCATCAGCGTTTTCACACAGATCTGAAATACTTCATGCTGGTTGAGCAGATTCTGGGACCGGTTAGTTGTATCAGGGCCACCAAATGACTCGGTTGATGGTCTGGGAGTTGCTGACTCTCACTCTGACTTCGTTGTGGACCCTCTCCGAGTAACAGGTGGGTCGTCAATCGGCGATCTACGGTGGTAAGGGCTTTTAAGTCTACGAATCGGTGGCCATACGGACGACTCGTCGCAGCTTGAAACACCTGCATGAAAGGATTTGTGCTCTGTCGATGGGATTGGTAAACAACACGAAATATTGGCAGTTCAATATGCCAATACGCGCTTCTCTATCTCATTTTTTAAATCGCAGAGTCAGGCGGGCTTCCACTGACTGTATCACCAGACAGTACAGGTGTAGCTGATGGGACATTACTCTTAGAATTTGATCACCCAGGACATCTTTCCACACCCCGTCGGGCTGCTGACCGTCATCGTACAGGGATCCTCTACTTCACCTGGTAAACCCATAGGGGCTGGTCGACACGACTGTGTCTCTTGATTGTGTATCGGACGAATATATCTGAGCATATTATCGCGACGAGAGAGTGTCTTCTGTCAGGAGATAGACGTACACGACATGCTGCCCGCCTAGAGGGTGGATACGGACTGACACGACGTTATATGATCACTCACTCCTCTCCCACTAATTCATTCACTCACTTACTGACCCCACTCACTACCACCTGGCTCGCTGACTCACGCACGCATCACGGGCACATCACTCACTCACTTGTACCTCACTCACTCACGTCTCACTCACTCATTCATGCATCACTGTGACACGATGCCAGTCATGTACAGTACGAGAGCTTTCCCGGTCAACACTTGGATGGGTGACCGGGTGCTGTACTGGCTGGGCTGATCAGTGTCCAGGATAATAGGAACTGTGAGCACTCTCGTGTTCCTGCACATGTAGGCACCGTCGTGATATGACTGAAAGATTTTTGAAAACGACGTTAAATTCCACTCACTCATTCACCCTCCTGACCACACATTTTGACCTATTATTGCCTTGGTCCAGAGGTCTCGTTTGGTGAAACACTGATAACCCTTATCGATGTCGTCCTCGGTAGAGCGATCTACGACCGCGACATGGACAATTCTAGACCCACAGATAACCCAGCCTGTGATCAACCACACACACAAAAATACAGTTTCTCTACTACTCCCCGACTGCGCATGCGCACATAGGAAGATTCCCTCCATCTACTACCCTCGAGTGCGCATGTACGTATCACCGGCTAGTGCCTCGTGCGCATCCAATCCGACCGTGTCTGCGGTTTCGCTACTACTGATTACGTCACATCTCGATGACGTCATATCGCTCGTTAAAATCTCATTGGGCTGCCTGGTGTGGATTGGTCATGCAATGAAGACCCACACTTACGCACCCAATCCAACGCGATCTGAGCATTCTCTACTACTGATGAATGCACAGATACGCGACATGTATACACTCAAAAAAGACACTCCAAGACATCAATGTCCAAGATCCACCACAACATCCCAGATCAAAGGTCAACGGTCGACCCCCACATTTCTCGACTCCCCCCTCCGATTACCACACACTTATGATAAGAGATTGGGGATTGGGGCATTGTTAATCCGTTATAATGTGATACGTACCTTGTTATTATCTAATTCCTTACAACGCATTAACAACTCCTTATAAAGCATTACTATACTCCGTCATAACAAGTTTCGTATCTCGTTATAGTGGATTAATAACATGTTATAACGAGGTACGTAACTCGCTACAACGGTGTAGTCAACTGTCATTACGGAAATCGATCTCTGTGCAATTGGCAGAAATAAGAAACCGATAGATGTCACATAAAGTACTGCGGTAATATGTCTTGTAATTGTTCAATATAGTACTGATGAGAACTTTCGGTGTGCCGCACGCGCACGGTATAAAATTTTATCGTTCACAGATCTGCTGATAGTATTATACATCACTGTGTGGAGTACCTCCGCTTGAATTAGTATTCCATTCACTACCTAACAGCTGTGTTTCCCATATTTGGAGATTTGATTAGCGACCAGAGTGGGTTATTTTGGTACATCTTCTTACGACGTGAGATAGTACTACCGTGTGTTGCACACTTGCAGCAAAGGCTATTCAGAAGCTTTGAACATACCGTGTTCTGCTTTGAATAACTGTTTACAGTAATATAATTGACAGAGGCGGAATGAAGAGAGTGTCCTCTCTATACAGAAGGGAATGGGCGTAGTAAGTAATACGTTTCAGCGTGGATAACCAAGACCCGAATCGGCACTATGGGCTACGAAATTTTAGAGATAAATCCATGAGTCCTTCATGAGTCTTTTATACTATATTCACGTTTTAATGAGGTGGTGGTATGGTTAGGTCTCACTGTTTTGGGTGCACACATATATAGTTAACAGTGGTATTAAGGTATTCCATAGCTTCGGTGTGCGATACCAAAGTACACTAGGTTCGAAAAGAACAATTCAAAGAAGGTTATTCACTGACTTGGATAGTGAAAATGGTTGCAAGTGAGAAGACGTGACATCACAAGTCACGTGCTAGCTCAGACAATTCATACTCATTCACTGAGAAATAAAGTCTAGACAAAGTAGTCCGCCCAAGCACAAACTAAACTAAGTGCCGCGTCACAACTTGTGGTGATGTTAACCGTTTTAGCCTCCTGACCAATAAAGTCCTCGTCTCTCTTTGTTGTGTTTTAGGTCAGTCACTCTGCCAGACCCCATAACTATACTGACACGACCTTCCGATCGAAAAACATTCCTGGCCCTAGGTTAACATACCCTTTGTGAACAATTTTGTTTTGTTTTATGTCACCCTGCCGGACCCCACAGATATCCCGATACAATTATCTCACTGGTAATTGTAATTATATACCAGTAATTTGAGATTTATTTCCATCAGATCTAAGATGATCAAAGAAAATGAAACATTTGTTTGTCTTTTTCACTTTCCATTAGACTAACAGTTGTGAGAATATGGTGATATTGTGTGAAATGACCAGAAATACATACATGAGCACATCGTCACGAGCAGAACTGCAGCTTTCTCCACCTCTAAAACTGGCTGTCACCTATGAGTGAAATAACCAGGAGTGTGACATTCAACCAAACTCCCCCCTCCGGTCTTGTCACGTGTCCGCCCTCTCCTTCGTTGTTCCCGCCTTGTGACGCGTTTGTCTTCTCCTGGTTGTTCCCGCCTCGTCATGCGTCAGCCCTGTCCTTCGTTTTCCCCGCCTTGTGACGTGTCCACCCTCTCCTTAATTCGTTTTGCTGCTGGATATACCAGCTAATACGCAGTTTTTCTAGCGTCAGAACTAGGGTACTCGCTAACTATAACTTGATTTATTAATCACATATTTTAGAAAATTAAAGATATAAAATAGTATATATTCCTATATCCTATAGTATATTGGGTATAAGCATATACACGGCATATATACCCGGTGTACGTATCGAGGTAGTCTTTTATTTCTTTATTTTTTCAGAATATGTGATTAATGACCCAGAAGGAGGAGAACAATGCAGGTTCACGGCTTGGGTCCGATAGAAAACGGCTTCCATTCTGTTGTTTGATTCAATAATTTCGACAAGAAAACCAATGAAACAAGTCACAATTCAGCTTTATTCCAAATCAAATTTGGCAATATCCTGGCCTATAACTTATATGAAGTTCGCTCTCAAGATGCTTCAATCTAACCCTGAAACAATTCGTACGCAAGACGGAGTACCAGACGGGAGACGCATAGTTAGACTCTTAGAATGAACGATTTTTCACAGAACCAAAACCTTGTCTCGAAAAAGTCACCAAATCTGGTTTCTTGTTAACTGGGAAACAATTTGACAGAAATATGATTTGACAAAAGATGTGACCGTACCACAATCATACAAAAGTGTGGTTCTTTGAAAGACGTTCCAGAGAGTGTCCCATGTTTGGTGGAACATCGAAATTCCCAACCAGTTATAGTAATTTTGATGTCGCCTTACATACTTTTCTTCGCGGCGATATCACCAGTTCAGCTCCCGGAAAATATATTCGAATGTTTCAGTACTGATGCAGAAAGATTGGTATTTTCGACTCGTCTACATACACAGAGGCAGCTAATCAAGCCTATTTTATGCGTTTGAAACGGAAAAATGCATACGGAAAGACAATACAAAGAAATATACATCCTAAATTACGATACTTAAGACTGCGTCCCTTGCATAACGAAAATAATATGTTAGGGTAACTGCATTGGTCATCTTTCTGATTCTGACTGTAAATTCCGTTGTCCAGTTTGTACTCTCATGGTCAGCAGAAATGGTTAAGAAATGTTTTCCGGTCATTATCATACTATCCATAACTTCCCCACATCAAATCTATATAGGTCTTGGCAGTTGACGTTTGCTCTACAGGAGCATTTGAGCTGAGTATTAAGTGTAGACTGTCAATCTTTTACTATGATAGAATCGGCGCTGAAGACTGTACATGATTTCACATGTTTTATTTTCAATCCCGGAAAGGAAAGGGTGAACTTTTACAAGTCTGAAATAAGCGCGGTTCCCACTTTGAAATGTGTAGTCATTCAGACTTGACGCAAGTCTATAGATGTGTAAAACCACGAGTAAATTGTTTGAAGAGTGTTAGAACCCGATAACGATGTTATGTAGAGCGAGATCCAATAACAGGCGCATTCACGCCTTACCTCACAGACTTGCATCCAATCTGATTAAAACCTGCATGTGTGAAAAAAACGCTCCCTATCTGCTTTGCTGATGGTTTAGATCAAAGAACATCATCGGTATCTTCACTTTGTCCAGGGCTAGCGTTCAGGTAAATCCGACAATGCATTCGCGGGTTGAACCGACGCTGTGATTGGTTAACTAAGAAAGTTCTCTGAACATCGAGGATATGGTGATATTCTCAGGTCTGAATCAGCCACACGGTAGATAGGGAGCGTTTATTATATGATTTCAACAGATGGTGTGCATCAGACTCAAGAAATAACATAATAGATATGTTGTCGGTCGCGACTGAGCTTCACATCACATGGACAATTCTTTGAATGCTAACACTGTGTAAAAGTTTTGAGGAAAACAATTTTGTGCCAAATGGGTTCCCATACACAAAAGACAATATAATAGTCTAACGTTTATCGTGTTTTCAAAATATATCCCGTCCCCACCCGCTCCCTGTTTATTGTTACGTTGAGTATGACCGATTGGAAAGTAGGAAGATCCATTCGGTTAATAGCCGGCCAACTCCGCAAACGTCTGGTCGACATCTTCGATGATTGCCTTGTATTTCTCCTTCTCCGCCAGTAACTCATCTACAAGGGAGATGTGGCATATGAACAGTCAACATACAAAAGTCACCATAGAAACAGCAATATTTTGGTTATTATTTCGAACTGGACATTATGATATCATTATGGAACGGAGAATAGAATAGAATTCACGTAGAATCTAGAAGTATAAATTTGGAATTTTGCAATAATATATATGCTTATCTACTATGAATTCTTATTAATTTTACCATATTATCAAAGACATAATCATCAAACACAAATGTACACCAATTCAAACAGTCATAAAAATAATGCGAACTGATATAATATAAACAGAGGAACATTAGTAATACTAGGGGGTCAGTTTAGAATTTTTATCATGTATTCTGCATTGAGTTCCATTCAAAAGAGTGTATTTCAGGGATTGGGTTGACTGAAAATAAAACACATAATCACGTGACAATACAACATAAACATATGCATACAAATGTATCAGTTCCGGTTGATTTATAATAAAAACATTGGATATTAAATAGCTGGATATGGAAATGGCTTTCTCTGAACCTAAGGAAAAAGAAAGATATGTTAATTGCCAGCGCACAGTTTAGCCCATTATGAATTTGATTATACAGTAATATTGGAATTCTTATATCATAACAGAAACAATCTGCAACCAGTTGGATATAGAATTTGTAACTGGATTGAATTTGTTGAATAACTTGAAACGTATTTGTGTTTTGCTTCCACGGTTCTACTGAGGTAATAAGCATCCTTGTTTAATGTCTTAAAATTACTCAGATTTGAAATTTAGATCGTGTGTAGAAAAGCACTCACCATGCAGTATCATGCTAAGTTGCAACTGGGCCTGTAGTAGAAAAGCACTCCTTGAAATGTATACTTTGTGGTAGAAACGTTGGCCCCGAGATATTAGTGCTCCATTCTTATATTCAGCTAAGGCCGGAAGTTGAAATATGAAAGGCATGTAAATCTTTGGGAGATGGATTTGGTTATCACCTTTTCTCATCACCATTATACGGCGACAAACTTGGCCAACTCATTCTCTCATCACCATATTATATGGTGATGACCAGACCCCCATCACCCAAAAAGTTGATGGCGTCTTTTTGACCGAACTCGTAAATTATAATCTGACCTGGAATTATACATTGTAAAGGAACACTCACGATCTAGGGACCAATCAATCCACCACATGGTCACTTCGTTACTTACCTTTTTATGGAAGTCAGTCCTCTCATGTCACATCGTTCTCCATACGTCCACAACACATAGCTACCACAGGATGTACGAGCGCGTTAGCTATGTGAAGTAAACTGGCGTAGGGATGATGCTCATGCCAGTGTCGATGCAAGATTACATATCCTGAAATCTGTGGCGTCTCGGATCTCTCCTACTCTCTCTCCCGCTTGTTTAATTTACACAGTACTTCATTAAACGTTGTATCGAAGCCCTTGTTCTAAATTAGAGCTTGATTTCAACACACGTGCAGGCTCGATGAAATATTTATAGGAAAAGAATCTCCTTGCAGAGCCTTGCACCATGGATGGCATATATGATTGCGTCTATGATGCAAGAATAACAACTCTATATCACAATTTCCAGAGTGGTGAATTATATCCCTATATGATTGGCGTGAGGATACTATAGGCTGCACAGAGTATATATAGTATCACCCTTTTCTAATAGTGCATAGTTGATGTTCGACTGGTTGCAAGGAAGCAAGGAAGCAAAATGAATGTCACTATAGTCTGTACATTTTAATTAGTCGTCTACTTTGGAGCCTCTCAAAAATAAGTAGTTAACTCTGCATAAATTTTCTGTTTTGCATTGTGTAGAACAAACTAAACTCTACAAAATGACTACCATTATTCTGTGATATCGATAATATTTCATGCTTGGAATAACTTTGTAATTATCTCCTTATAAAACTACAGTTGTTTCATGTACTGGGGCTCAATCACATAGGTCTTTTTGAATTTGGTGCTAATACTGTTATATGGAATATGTCTTTGGATTATGGACGCGAATATTATCTAATGGACGACGGCTGAATTATGAATGACGGACTAGACGCTTGTAATAGAGATGTGTGCGGATTATCATTCGGCAATTTCGCTGGACATATAGGATATAAGCGACACTCCCACGGACCGCCTGCTATTACATTATAGGGCATGACCTCTGTGCAGTAGGCATCATGACATTATGACGTCTGTATAATAGAGGCCCGGTACGTGAAACAACTGTATACTGGAGTTTTATATGGAGAAAATTACGCTGTTGTTTATTATCGATATCATGGAGAAATCGTAGTCATTTTGTAGAGTTCAGTTTGTTCAAAACGCTGCGAAAAAGAAAATTTATGCAGAGTTAACTATTGAGTTTTGACAAGCTCCAAAGTAGACGACTAATTAAAATGGACAGACTTTAGTACCGCAGTTCAAAAATGTTCCCCATTAGCCGTTAATTGTCCAAAAAGATTGTCTCGTCCATGTTCTTTCACTCGTTATATACTTACTAACTTAAAGTTTAGTAATAATCAATCGTATTTATCACGCTTACTTGAAAAAAAGACTAAAGATATTGATTACACGTTGGGTGAATACTGTCCAAGACCGTAATGATATTCTTAATTCACCAGGCTGTTGAAGTTGGCTTGGTTCCACCAAAAATCAGGTGTTGTGGTAAAGGATAACATTTCACAAAATGTCTTTACAAACTTCGTGCGACCCAATTGCTTCTTCAATTGGTGGCTATATAATGTCAAGCAAATTACAGATTACGCTCCACCGAAAATACTAATTAATTAAGAATGGGACAGTGGAGAGGATAGGATAACATAACTGCAAGCGTCATGTGCATAATTTGAACACCTGCCAATTAGTGAGAGCCACGGAGGAAAGCGGCTTCGACTAGGAGAGCAGTTCGCACGAAGTGTCCAGACATTTGGTGTCAGATGATAAATCTATATTCATATAACATCTGCGTTTACTGACATTGCGCGCGCATCATGGCACAAGTCGGAAATATCAGAGGAATCGGACAAAACCAAGTTCGTGGAGAAGTTTGGCCGTCGGGGATTGGAATAGGAATGGAAAACAGCAAACCACACTGACTGTCATAACAACTCGGTTATGAATGCCCGTGCATATCTAAACAAACTGCAAAACGACGTCGGCATAGTTCACAACTATGACTTATTGTATCGTATTGTATTCAAAGCACAAGGCAAGACTATTCTGATCACGCTGTAACTGGGTCGAATCTACCTAAAAACTTGATCGTTTTTGCCTCAACAGTTTTGGGTATGGCAGTGACGAACCAATTATTGGGTGGAAGTGTATTGGGTCGAGATTTCGACGCAAGAATATTGGTGGTCGGCAGGTTTAGTTGGCAAATCACTTCGACCCAATATTCTTTGGTCGAACACCCAAATTTCTAAGGGCGAAATTAGGCCGGAATTAATGGTGGCGGTGCGATGGATAAGGATGTCCTGGTGATATAGTGTCCCTTTTCATATCCTATTCTATTGCAAACAAGGACGGACATTTGTCCCCAATGCGGGGGAAAGTGTCCTAGCTGCATGGGTTAGAAGATAGGGCCGGATACTCTCAGCCAACGACATTCTCAGCCTCCACACCGGTACCTATAATTTTCGACTTAATATTCTTAGGCTTTTAACCAATATTCGTGGTTCGAAGAGACTCAGTAATTCTGGCAGTGCACAGTTCACTCTTGAAGAATCCTGTCTGCGCGTAGTAATTCTTAGAGACTATGAGGATACAGCAGTACTAACCATTTAAATAAACTCCAAAACCAACTCGGTATCCGATCTCAATATATATTTATTCCAAATCAGCATTTGGCAATATCCCGGCCTAACCTATCGCGTTCTGTAATCAAACCCCAAAACAGTTCATACAACAGTTGGAATGCCTGCTCTTCACTTCTGTGGGAACCTGCATGTTCACTCTCAGAATGGAGGAATTTTCAAAGGGCCGAAACAATCTTTGACACTTCATCTTTTGTAAGAGTGAACGGTTTTGGTCAAAGGTACCACCGAAACGGTCAGCCGAGCATGGCAATTTCATGTCTTACACTCCATACCTAAATGCACTGGGGCTAAGTTCCACCAATTACACAGTCTTCTCTCCCGAAAATTATACATACGAATACTACATTTTTGATACATATACATTGCTTTCTTGTGTTTAAAACGCGGAAATGCAGGAATTGTATTTCAAAGCAGGAAGCCACAATACAAAGAAATGTATATACAACGTTAAAACATGTTAACTTACGTCCCTAGAAGGTATTATGAATACCACGTCAAAGTAAGTGGAACACCCTCTGTACATAACCTGTATACGCATTGTGATATACCCCGCTCTTTGAATTATTTATACGCGTATAAAACTACTAAAGATTATTAGGACGTTCAGCGATGACCGACGTCCAGAAAACCACACCATTAACGTACTGGCAGTGTTTATCTCAATTGTATGGGCATTATCTGACAAAATCATACATTAGTTGAAGGTTTTACCCGAACGCCATTTTTACATATAACTGTTATTATGGTGTGTGTGTGTTTTAAAGA
Source organism: Hanleya hanleyi (assembly GCA_036873755.1). Lineage (NCBI taxonomy): Eukaryota > Metazoa > Mollusca > Polyplacophora > Lepidopleurida > Hanleyidae > Hanleya > Hanleya hanleyi. Next base: position 17,751 of record JAVTVY010035822.1, read on the forward strand.
AACTCTGTAAAATATTTGCGTGAGAGTTTGGATTCCACGCGCCAAAGTTTATCGTGGTTTCGAAATCCAATTCCAACCCTACTTTTTGCATTGCGAGTACGTTCATTCAGTCTCCTTACGTCAGAGTCTGGTTCTCCCACCTTAAGTGTAACAGTCCCTGATTAATTCCCCCTGCAAACTTGACACACATCCGGTTTGACAAGGCCTGTATAGGCTTTCACTTAATTAGCATCGTCCATTACAACACTGACCACAGCTGAACAGACTGTGGAAAAGTGAAGCACAACTTGATCGCTTACTAGTATTCTTGTATTAGATACACTGGTTGCATTTTTCATCACACATATATATCTTGCCATAAAGATATGGTCACTCAGACTATTCATTATATGGTACAGACGTGATGGACCATACTTCATGATCAAATACGCCTCCTGACAATCTCTTTCATGGTCGTCCAGACCCGACTCGTCATGGTCAAGCGGGTATTTGACCATATACAATGTTATTCCTACGAAGTAGGCTCTCATTTGCAAATTGTCCGGTAGTCAGTGAGTCCATCCGTACCCGTTCGTCGGCAAAATAAGGAGAACCGTTGACATTAGAACCTTGATTTTTTGGCATGAACATGCATTAGGGTACTGTTACCAGCAAGTTCTGAGCTGAGCTACTTTTGATGAAAATTTGACCTACTTAAGTGACCTATAACATTACGCTTGGACACCCAAGTCATCTAGGTGGCCTTTAACATTACTCTTGGACCCCCAAGTCTTCCTCACCCTACTTAGTAGTTCCTGTGACGTTAGTCACACTACTCATGTTAGTCACGTCTTCACTATAAAATGTATAGTTGGAGTGGCCATATCCTTCTGTCAGTAGTTAATAAACGCTCTAAAGAACGCTTTGGTCATTCCTAATCAATGAGCCTGCGCGCGAAAGGTTTTCCAAAGGGAATCAATCAGAGGTGGTTCATTGACGGAAAGGGGGCCCAGACTCTGATGAGAGGAGGATGACGTTCATTATGATAGATGGAAAAGTCGGGAGATCGGTCCGTTTAATATCCAGCCAACTCGGCGAAGGTCTGGTCGACTTCCTCGCTGATCGCCTTGTATTTCTCCTTCTCCGCCAGTAACTCGTCTGCAAGGGAGAGGTGACACATGAACAGTCACAGGTCATCATGACGTCACCATGAACAAGCACTATAGAAACATTGCAATGATCATGCTGCATACTAATGTTAAATTGTTAGATTTGTGAGAGATATTCTACACACGGTGAAGGTTGTACGAGGAGAGTTGTGATGTATTAGATTACTTATAATTATATATATATTTTTTTTTTAAACAGAACGGTAGGCCTACATAATTTAATCATCTACATCGTTCAACAACAATTTAAACGAGGAAAAATGCAAGCTGGTAGGAAGTAAGTAGAACTGAAAATAAGAAAGTCAGTGAAAAAAGATAAAACGAACGGACATAGCATCAATCTCAAACTATTTCCAATATCATATAGAATGGAAAGGAATTAAGAATCACATGATTAATACAAATCAACATCGAATCCAAATGAAGGATGGGAGTATAGGGTTGACAGAAAGAGACAATCACAATACAACAAACATGTGCGATGTTACCAGTCATGGTTAATTCCTATAAAAAGTGTTAGACAGTGAATACAGTTTCACCAATAAACTTTCACCGGTCCTGAAGAAAAGAAACAGAACTGAGAGGTTACACTACAAATAAAATGATCCGGTAGGGATCCAACAGATAAGGCCAACAATCCAAAATACCACAGTAGTGATCCATCTGTGAGCCAGTCGTGTATGAAATAAACTGTGCGATTCAAATTCAACTCCAAATGTATCATTGTGCCATTTTTGTTTCCCAACCAACACACTGTCCACTGAGCCAAAAATGGACAAAGGGGAAATGGATCATTGAGCCAGGATTGACGTGCTATGATACATTTCCTTGATCCAAATTAAGCCGACATATTTCAAATAAATTAATCGGATTACTGATCCAAAATTGGTTGTTAAGTGGCTCCTTAATAACACAAATTGGTTAGAGTTATTTCCCCCTTGTGCGGCGCTGCGATCGTTCTATAGCCCCAACGTTGGAGATGCTTTCCACCCTGCTCTAAACCAGCCAGAAATAATTGTGATTTGCTCCAAACTGTGCCACGGAGATTCACTCTTCAGGTATATCTAGTTCAAGGGTTCCATTACCTTTTTTATTGCATGTCAGCTTATTGTTATGTAATGTTTTATAAAAAAAATCAAGTGATTTATGCTTGTCACAGTGCGTATAGTAAATGCATTATGCAGAGGCCATATTTCGTGGTATGGTCGTGTGATGGACGTTGATCAGTGTGTTTGCTGTTAAGTTCATGTAATTCTATCGGTAAGCGTCTTTACAATTTGTTGGTTCGGCAAACCATCGTATTGTCAGTTAATTTAGCTTAGAGAAACGATTGTCATGAGCAAAAGGTTTCCTCTCCCGCCAAAAGCAAGAGTTACCTCCCTCATTTGTCATTCGATCATATGGCTGCATTGTCGTACAGAGTAGTCCCCCTTTAACCGATCTGATAATTACATGGCGAATTAAACGAATTAATTGAAATGAAGAATGCAGTTACATTTTGAATGAGAAATAAAGTATTTCTTGAATAAATTAGTAATTTGTCTGATAAATAGCATGTCGATGTGATTTCCAATTTGACAGGGGTTATGTGAATGTAAATTACTCGATACGGGCTTGTAATTTTACTATTACCCGGCGGTGGAACAAAATCATTGTACTTTATTGTACAATTGTCTATGTAATAGCCAAAATGGGCTCACCAATTACCAGTATACGAGTTGTCAGAGCATTTCCATCATAGCTCTCTAGATTTGTATCTAATACCGCTTATGCCGGTGCTAGGGGCCGTGTGGTCATATCATCTAAGTTGCCACATGAACAGGTACAATAAAAGCGTACCTGAGATGCAACACATATCACTAATCGTTAGATTCTTGGTATGTGCTTTAGAATAGGTTAACCAGAAGACTATTCTGTGAAGTCATGTGACGCAGTCAGTATGTCGGCACCTCTTCCCACTCCCCTTATATGTGTTGTAATCATGTCAGTAATTCTTATGGACTGATTACATGTATAACCGACTAATTGATTTCATTCTTATGATTCATTTTATTTCTGTGTTACAGAACCCGCCCTGTCCTACTTTCGGTTAATAAAGCGGTTACTGAAACATCTCGGCAATAGTCAATGTTCTCTGTCTCAACCACAAATGAACTCATTCTCAAAGAGAGCCGTGTCAACCCGCGGGAGACCAAAGCGACTCATGTAAACTGGTGACATTTTTGAATCTCCAATCTTAAAGCGAGGCAGCATGACATCACTCGCTCGACCGGGACTATTTTCCAAGTGATCATATGACCACACACGTGACTCGCTTGACAGACAACATGTAGGCCTTATCCCAACCCATAAAACGTGTACGATTGAATGAAGCTAAAGTTGGATACAAATAAATAGAGGAGGAAAATTGTAGCATTGTTAAAATGAATACTTACAACCTGGTCTTGCATTTATATTGAATTCAGGGGCGAAACAACGAAAGTTATCATAGGCATATCCAGGCCATGCCGCTTCTGCAGAACCCATGGTAGAAGTTGAAATATCAAGCTTTTCCCATAGCCTGTAGGTAGAACAGCAATACAGTCTCTGCTGTTGTAAGCTGCCGTCAGTGCCTCTACTTGTTTTTCTTTCAAGGTGACACAAACACCCAGCTTTGTCTTAGCGAATTCCAGCGCTTCGATGAAATTACCCGTTTCTCCCTCACCGTGGCCAGCGGGCATGGTCACAGCCATATTGTTTTTCTAATCGGAACTGTGCGAACTACTTCCTGTATTAGATAACTCGCTTTCACGGCCAAGTATACATACCGACAATAATTTGTTCGCGATTGATATGCTCCGAAACGGAAAGAGTCATTTCCCAATTATATAACTCACGTTATGTTTAGCAATTCGCTTCTAACTCGGCGGAGTCAGCAGGTCAATGACAAGCCGGATACAGACGGGTGAAAATCATACGCCGCCTACTCACCCCCCAAATTTTGGGGGGATGGCTCCCATTTACCCGAGAGACTCTTTCTTGCAGTAGGGAGTCTCGTGAGACGAGAATGAAACGAACTGGCTCATCCAAAACATTTTGAGGGAAGGTTTAACAGCATAAAACTCAATATCTTTTCTATTTGATTTTGTATTTATTATTTACATTTATTAAGCTAATAAATTCAGGATAACATGTACATACATATATCATGACTGAAAAAGACTAACATTCAGCATGCTCAAGTTACCAGTAAACATGAACTTGTATTATCTTCATCTATAATTAATCTACAAGCATGCATGCACAGTTTAGGCCATTCAAATATGATACTTTGTTTCTCAAATCCCGCCGCATGGTCGCAATCAGGCCCGCATGTTTTCTTTTTATATCAGTAATTTTCTGTTTGCCAACAAAATACTCGCCAAAACAAAAATACTGGGCAGAATGGGTAATCCTGTCTTAGAAAACGACCCAAGGGAGATAACTTACATGATATGATCTTTTAACTTATATGAACCGAATTATCTCTCTTGGTTCGCGATCAGAAATCAGAAATAAAATGAAAAAGAAAGCCTCATGCCTCATCAAGATTGACCCAGCCTGTGTTTGAGAAACAAAGTATCATATTTGAATGGCCTTGCATCCATGCAGTATATCTTTTTTCTTCTTTTTTTTTCACTACCCCCTGCAATAGTCCTGAATGTACGGAGCCGTATTTTCATCATTTAAATGTAATTTGTTTGTGAAAGTAATAGTTTCATGCAACCACTGTTTACAATCAAATTATAAAAAAATATGCCTATTTCACACTGTCCTACACCAGGCACTACACTATTTTCAGATTGACTTGTAAAATTGTATTGCCCTTTAGAACATAAAATGTCATTTTGAAGCTAAAAGATGTAAAAGAGCCCTATTTAACATTACAGTAACAAGTAAGCTTATAAAATTTGTCACAAATCAAAATTACATGTATCTTCCTATATCTACACTCTATAATATTTATAGACATGTATGGTGAGACAATATATTATTTCTCTGTTTTCAGTGAAAGTGGCCCAAGTAAACCTTGCCGCCCCAAAACAACCCATGATGCAATGCATAACATTGGCTGCCCTTCTCAGATGTTTACATCAGAAAAGGTAGTGCCCAATGACATGCATGGAAGTTTGTTTTGGGGCGGCAAGGTTGACTTGGGCCGTGAAAGTTTACCTTTGTATGTTTTAGTTTTGTTCATTTACATGTGATTTGTTTAAATGAGAAGTTATAGTTTCAAGCAGCCACTGCTTATAATCAAATTATAAAATGCATAATGATATTCCTCTTCTTTTTGGGATGCTGGTCACATATCACATATTGACATGGTAATTGGTCAGGAAAAATAAAAATGTTGGATGATAGTTCACTGCTTCTTCGTTATTAAATACGTTATACATGTAACAGGAGTCGAAATAATGCCTGTCCGCCTGCCTGGGACAACCTAAAATTGGTGCGGGCAAGTGACTTTACAATTTCAATTGTCCAGGGACAACTAAGTTTTTCTCACTTTCCCACATACAAGGAGCATAAGGGGCAAGTTAAAACTGCTATGGGCAACATACTGAGTCACTTGCCCTTTCGACAAGTCAAAATTCTGAATTATTTTGACCCCTGTGTTAATATAGCAGGTTAAGTAATGCAGCAGCAACTGGAGTATGTCATTTTTAGCCAAAACTGATGCACCACTGTGTTAGATGTGGATCGTTGAGCCACCAGTGAATCATCATCTATGGATCATAGTCGAATGTGGCATGCTGTTAAGTCAAGTATGGATCATTGATTCATCCAAGTGAAACTGCATTGGATCAATGATCCATATGTATTTGTCTGATGGCTCATTGATCCAGCTTTTGATACGCAGGTGTATCACTAGTGTCTCACTGATCCAGCAAGTGATACACAAATGTTTCAGTAGTGGATCACACGTTTGACCAGTTCCTATGGGAATGGATCACTGATCCATCAGCATTCCAAATATATTTCCGTTGAATGCTGTTGATCCAAACTTGGCATTTGAGTGGATCAGTTAAATATTTATCTCATGGCTCAACAGGTCAACAGTGATCCAAAAGTGCTTCCTCCATTCCAGCTGTCTGATCCACTGATGCAACAGCTATGAGCCACAAGTTCTTCTTTGTCCTGTCGATTAGTTATGGATTATTGATCCAGTTTTGCACACGATTTGATCCGCAGTCAAGGTTGCTTGAGAAGTCAGATTAGCCATAGGTGAGCCATACCGGTACAAACGAGCCGATGACAAGCCACCTTATATATTGGATCTATATGGCTGCATTATTTTGCCGTCTCTAATTCCCTTTTTTTTTTGTTGCACACATGGATCATTTTATTTGTAGTGTAGTGATTGGGGATTTGGGTCACATGCACAACAACTGTTCACAGACTTCAGGTGACTGTTTGGGAGAAACCTCGTCAGGTTGAAGGACACACAGTATATATTCTCGTTAGATCGTCCTCCTGGAATGATGGCATCTCTTCTTGAACAGAGTGCCAATTGGGATAAGGCGTGAGGTGGCATGGCTCTTGTGGAGTGTTGCATCGATGAGATCTGTCTTAGGGCATAATTGGGCTGTCCTTAATTATATACAGGCTCAAATGTTTTCTTGGCTTAACTGGTCAATGTTTTCGCCCCATGTATATCTATTTGTTAAAGTCTGATCCATACTGGCGGCGTCGAGCTTTACAAACGTGCGTTCTTAATAGAAACTGGTATTCCACCAGCATTCTCCATATTTTCACGTTTGAACCCTGTGATCACGTCATTGTCGGTGTATATGCGAGATACAGAAACATCCGAGACTCGCTCGTGCTCCTTGGCCGGGAGAGTGACTGAAGAAATGTAACTGGCTTGACGAATAATTTCACGGGATGAGAGTTACACAGAGAAACCACAGGCCCGCAAAACAAGAGTTTTGGGGGGTGTGGGCGGTGGTATTAGGGTGAAGTGTCGAAATATGGGGTCTCTATATATAACCGCATGCTTTACATAAATCAACATATGATTTATATAAAGCATGGGGTTATATATAGAGACCCCATATTTCGATACTTCACCCTAATACCACCGCCCACACCCCCCAAAACTCTTGTTTTGCGGGCCTGTGAGAGAAACTAAGCGAAAACTGTCGACATAGCGACCACGGATCCATGTCGTTACCGTACTGTACGTAGGTGTGTACGCACGACAGGATACGCTCAGTTATTTCCTGTAACTCTCAACCTTTGGGTTGTCAAGACAGCTACACACTGTCGAAAAAAACCTTATTGCGTATTCATGTTAACTGAAAATGTTAGTGGAGTTAACGTGGGGTATTCGAGTATGAGCTAGCACCCCCACTTTTACACTACTAATATTGATCACTTGATAGTTCAACTTAGGTAACGACCAACTGAGAAGTGGGATCAAGGGTGGTGATGGAGGAATAGCCCATGTTGGAAGGACACTTCTTCAAATGACTATCACAGTCAGCTTCGGGTTAAATATTTGATGGTGGGTACTTCCACATCATCGAGATTGGAGAAGGGGAATTTTTCGTTTAACTTTAATGTTGAGTTAAGGATCTAGATACATGTACCTGTGCATTTGATTACCATCTACCGTAATTACCATCTACCGTAATTACCATCTACCGTAATTACCATCTACCGTAATTACCATCTACCGTAATTACCATCTACCGTAATTCGCTGTTCAGCTTTTGGGATCTATTTTCAAGGAGTGTATTTTTTAAATAGGTGAGTGTGAATGTGGAAATAAACCTCATCATGCAGTATTTCATGCCATGCTGCAATATAGGAGCACAGCAAACAATCCTCCGAGTGGTCTACTTTCTCGGGTATCTGAAATCCATTCCTCTGCATTTGTCCTCGAGTTCTATGGCAGGGCTCCTTCAATATAAGTTGTAACAAAAATCTTTATTGGAACAACGGTCGATCGTTTGCCGCCTGGCAATATCCTATCATGGCTTCGTTCATCATTATTAAAATTTCATTGATTTCTGTAATCACAATAAAAAAAATTCCGGTCTTAAAATATAGATTGCGGGAAGTGCCGGAGACGGGCCTACGTAGTCCAAGAGAACCATCCACATCATAACCAATGACATTACTTTTGACCAGTCGAACCGATGGCAAACCATCTGTTACATCATTCTTGACAGTGAACGGATGAATTAGAATCCAACCACCCGCTGAAAACACCAATTTAGAGCAATTCGAGTGGTCAATCCGATATGTTTGGTTCATTATGCGACGGACACATTAGAACTTTGTCTGATAATTCTTCCCCAAACTCATATATACTCCTTATAATTCTGAAGTTCAGTGTATCAGCCATCGCCCGTCGCTTAAATGTTCAAAGGTCAACATCAAGGCATCTTCATGGAAAGCTTTGTTCGGGTATCCGTAATTGGATTGTTCGGGGACTGATTCAATAAGTAGCTCGAGTGTCTTACTCAAATAACCTTATTTTTAGTTCAGTCGCTTCTCCGGTTTACTACTTATGAACTGCTAAACGTCTTGGTTTGCTATTTGTGCTCTTACTCACTATGAACGAGACACTCGGTAACTTTAATTCCAATCATCCAAGGTGGTGCGTGTATACACTGTTATAAATTACCGTTGTTTCACAGTAAATGTATGTTGGAGTTTACAGTACATTCAATCGTAAACTCATTAATCTGTAAATTGAACTGTGATATTTCAGTTGACATCAACTGCAATGGGTAAACTGCGCACACACGGAACATAAAATTCTTGTTTTCTCTGAAAGGAGGTTGATATCTTTGCACACGAAAAGCTCAGTTGCAGGAAACATCCGACACCTGCGTTGTACGATACAACATTCAGAGCATTATCAGAACAAGCGCTGGGACGGACGCAGCGGCTAACTTTAATTTTTGGTCTTCAATACGGAATGGGTTTGGTTTTGGCCATCTTCACATTTCAAGCTATATACTACACGAACGTTCCGTCATTTAGTGTTCGACTTGCACATGTGAAGATGGGTTTTATCTGACTTGGAGTTGTATCCTACTATTCGTATAATAATTGCCCAGATTCGTTCGTGATTATTTACAAAGCTTGTGGTGATCGCATTTGTAAACACGAAGAGCAATGGCCATTTCGGCCTTCCAGTGACCTACGTTGCCGCGGAACCGATAATTGTAGACAATGGTGCCACATTTGGCTACCCAAATTTTACAGTTGAATGCCTGTCAATAAACGGTAATTATAAAATACGGTGCAACATTTTACAGTTCAATGCCTGTTAAAAAACGGTAATTGTAAAATACGGTGCAACGTAATTTTACAGTTGAATGTACTGGCACCTTTTCTGCCAGTACATTTAACTGTGAATTTACGATGTGATTTATAACAGTGTATGCGCTCATGGTCAAGAAAATAGCGTTTCAAAAGCTTGTAATAAGTTTTATATTGCGAGTTAGTGGCTGTGGTATTGTTGGTGAAAAACTTGAAAGCGTTGACGTCGCTCCACCCGGATCTAGATTCCATCGCCATGCACCCCTTTTTGGATTTGGCTCGACCATGCACCTCGGGGACAAATGCTTAATTCTGCTATTGTTTCATGTCAGTCAATCTCATGCACCTGGGAGTCCAACAAACTTCGATGAACTCTACGGCATCACACTTCAGCAGCTCACATTATCGACGTATTTTTTATTTTTATTTTTAGCTGCACAAGCCTCGACAATACCGATCGAAATATTTTGAGAAGCAAGCGAGATATACTGTCAAGATTCTGGCACACAGTTGCCTGGCCTGTGGTATTTTACGGTATTTGTCTACGTTTATTTTTCAATAAATTATGAAAATTAATTAAAAAAAAAAAAAAAAAAAAAAATTAAGTAGATTTCTTTTTATATTTTCCTACATCTTTTTCTCTTTCATCTTGACTCAGGTGAAGTCATTCCCCTTGATGTCAAACCGAGTTACTACAGTTTTAATTTTCTACCATACCCGGACCTCTGGGACAGAAAAAAGAGGACATTTTCTGTGTCTTAGACGTCAGGGTATGGTAGAAAAATTAAAACTGTAGCAACTCGGCTTGACATCAAAGGGAATGACTTTGAGTCAAGATGAAAGAGTAAAAGATTTAGAAAAAAAAAAATCTATTTGAAAAAAAAACACCTTAATTTTCGTAATATACGTAGACATCTAACATCCAATATCCCAGGGCCAGGCAACTGTGTTCTGGCAATACCAGCTAAACCGAGCAGCAGAAATTCTGACAGGATTCGAAAGTCCCCCGGAAGTACATCCATTACTTATAACCAGCTCTCTGCTAAAATCAGACAAGATCTCACGTTTAGGTTGAGGTGTGAGGATGTTTTCAAGCAGCTGCAGTACATTATGGTGAACGCGGATATAGGGCATTCCCCCAAACATTACGGAATTCTCAATTCAGAATCTTGTAATGAATCTTCTTTGAGTTTTGTTTCCCAATCTCTGTAATGCCATCACAGTGGGACACATCCAGATTCTTTCTACCCATGGATAGATCATCTTCCTAAGGTTAGACCACACGATGGCTCCACTCCTGCAGAGCTTGCGACAGGACAGGCCTGGTCTCGAGATGTGGATATGGGGTCAAAGATTTGGGTGGGCTGCAGACAGGGATGGATATATATATTGAACCTTCACTCTGTTGCTCACTCGCTTAAATGTCCACATCGGGACCAAACGGCAAAGCATTCGCCAATCTAGCACAGCGAAACTTGTTCACTTACCCAGCAAAAACGGAGATTCAGTGCCGCTGTACCAAACAGCGAAGAACGAGCTTCAACGAAGTAGCCCCCTAGCTAAGATTCATAGCGTCTCCCTTCCCTCACCGCTATGACGACAACAAATACATTTCCCTGGTGGTAACTCGGAACATCTCCATGGCGCACTTATTACCTTTGCGCCCTATTGGACCTTCATTAACTTGAGAAAATGGGCCGCCATGAATAAAAATACAGAAATGGCAGACTAAATGGCCATTCGTCGGTCAAAAATTAATTACAGACGTTTTACAGACGATTACAAAATTATCCCTATGGAGCCTCAAAATCACCTGAAATCGAGGGTCAAGAAGATGGGCATTTCCGTCATAATAGACCCCGTGCATACAGGGGATGATGATCACAACATCGATTATGGTATTTTTATTCTTGGCGGCCCTTTTTCTCAAGTTAATGAAGGTCCAATAGGGCGCAAAGGTAATAAGTGCACCATGGAGATGTTTGAATTACCACCAGGGAAATGTATTTGTCGTCGGCATAGCGGTGAGGGAAGGGAGGCGCTATGAATCTTAGCTAGTAGCCCCCCAGAGAAGGGTCGTTCTTCTCAGTTTGGCAAACCACTTAGTCGATAACGGTTCACTTCTCCTTTAGGTCCGTTTTTGCTGTGTAAATATCGCTAGGATGGGAAAGGATACAAGACAGTTCAGACACTGACAACTGTAGGGAAGTGAATTCTTCTTTATCAGGTCTGGGTGATGTAGAATCATAAACAAGATCTTTGTATCTCAAAGACTATTTGTGTTTCAAAACTGCATCGTTCGTCAGGCATTTAAACATCAATTCATTGCTTCCCCTTCACGTTGCCACGAACCATATTCGAATACCAACAGTAAAACAACTAAAATTCATTGGCGAAGGAACACAAAGAGATCAGGAAAAGTTTGGATCTCCGACATATTTATTTTATTCCAGAACAGGTTCAGCAGAGTTTTCCATACAAATTTCCTCACTAAATGGATGATATCCCCGGTGTATAAATCAGCGATCAGACGTAAACCCAGCGAGCACGATTTATCCAACGGCAGAGATGTAGTTGACCAGACAAGACAAATGGGTAAATGGGCTTGAAGAATTGTCTTCAAGATGGATAATGGGATACATGGAAACAAAGGTATGTACGGCTCTTCTCACACCAGACAAAGAGGAATTATCATTTAAACACACAAAACACCACATTCCAATCACAATACCAGTTTTATTGTCGGGTAAAACAAAAAAAAAATGGCAATTTTCCAGGCCTATAGCATGTGTAAGCATGAATGGGATAAAATAAGTCTCTAGAATGGTCATACAAAATAAAGTACATATGAACTAGGTCATTTTGCGTGGGGATATATATCTATCAATTTACAAACAGTGTTCATCAAATGGGATTTGAAGCCACTCTACAAAATAATAAAAACATGCTTAGCTCTTTTCCACAGCAACCTGTGGCCAATCACGTTCAGCTTTATCCACTCTGGTCATGTCACAGCAAAACTTCCCCCTCAAAATATACTCTAACCATTCCAGGAGAGATACAAGAATTTACATTTACAAATACATGCTGTCTGGGATTCTCTACAAATTTACCTCTAATCCAAGCCAGTCTAAGGGGGAATTTTGGGGGGAAATAAGCAATTTAGCGCCGTCATATGAAAATATGTTTACATCATTCAAGGAGTCTTAGTCCCTTAGAATTTTTACACACAATCTTTCAAATTGCTTTCTTCGACCGAAAATGACACATGCACAATTGAAGGGATCTAAGTGCACATTTGTTACACTACACACACCAGCTTTCAACCAAGGTAGAGTTTGATATCGGAGGCATGCCTTGGATATATATGTCGTTTTTTTGGTAAAACTGAGGTGGAAAAAAGTTTACATGTGATGGGTTGTATTTTCTTGTGCCACTGTCTCTTCTCCTCACGAAGTCAAAATAACATACAAATTTGCTCGATAAGATTCTTCAAGGTTCAGCTTAAATACATACAAGGTTTAAGTAATCAATTATTATTATTATACAAAGCAATGTCCTATGGTATTTCAATAGAAAAATGGGCCTTACACATCACCAATGACTTTGTCGTCTCAGTCTTGGCAATCCAAGGCAGAAGTTGTGCCAGGAGGGTACTTTGTGAGGGTGCTAGTCTTCCTTCCATGGTTGAAGAAGTGATTTAACTATTATTATTATTATTATATTAATAAAGGTATACCATGAGGAGAAGCGTCGAGGCAGGGGCATTCGCGTCGAGAGACATGGACAGTCTCGTTTGATCAGCTCAAGACAGGGTGTACGCAATCAGCCTTCGGAACACTGCTGAATATCACCAGAGTCGAATATATACAGAATGCATTGAAAATATGCTTCGTTCCGCAGAATTACTGCACAGTACAGTAATATTACCAGCCCTGACTAAAATGAACCAGGACATTGCTGGAGGACTAGCACCCTCACCAAGACGCCCAGGCTGGCTGGTCCAAACGGGCCACACTGTACAAAATAAGCAACAGGCGATACTTGACCAATGGTGAGACAAAAACAATTTACATATATCTTCTGCCTGTTGCTCATTGTCGTTTCTTTTGTGTTTTTTCTCGCAACAGCAAAGTCGGCTTGCGCTCGCTCGCTTCTCGCTCGTAGATTTGGAAGAGTAAGGTAATACACGTCTGAAGTGTTGTAGAAGTGTTAAAGCCCAAATTTGTTGTGGTCTCAAAAACTATCCCTCTAATATCTGCTCTGAGAGGTCCCCCGTTATGAGAGATGTAATGTTTAGTAGCCTGCCAGCTCAGCGAAAGTTTGGTCAAGTTCATCACTAATAGACTTGTACTTCTCCTTCTCCGCCAGAAGCTCATCTGCAAGAGGACACACAATGGTTAGCATGGATACATATAGACAAAGAGATATCACGAGGGTGGAGAAGGGCCTTGGTCTGCTAAAATGAAGTAGGATAAGCTATACATCAGAATGACCAGTCCAGATGAGAGTATCTGCAGAGTGTGAAAATACCCACACCTCCGAGTGGCAACAGCTATTTCATATTATTAAATATATTTGTTTAACATAGATGCAGGCCTGCAAGTGGCTCACAATGACTATATAGGGGAAAAATTGGAGGAGATTTGCCAAAATATGGGAATTTTCTTAATAAAATATAGGTGGTTAATTAATTATCTCCACTGAATGAAGTCATAGTGATGGCGATTCAAGAGCCCCGTTCTGCTGCTTGGTTCAACAAAGAGAGATACAAATGTTTGCATATTTTTTTCTGAAATGTATTTCCTCATGCCAATTTCACTCATTTCAGAGCATTGGTGAAACTTTTCATGAGAAAAAAAAAGTCTAAATGTAGGAAATATAGGAGGTTTTGAATAACATATAGGAAAATGTAGGAAGGACTAAAAAATATAGGAATCACTTGCAGGCCTGTGTAGGACATATTTTTAGCCTGCAATGTCTCATTTGTGTTGTTCAGCATTTCAAAGATATACAACTGGACGAAAAAACATCAATATTTTCCATGGTTTACTTTCTTGAACGTTTGGAGTAAATGCCTTTAACGTAAGCCCGAGATTATGTAGTAAAGATGAAAAATGGGCATAAAACCAGATAGCTGGAGCATTTGAGGACCAGGACTGAACAGATTCCCCCCCATTTTGCAATCATTAACTACAGCCTATATGACATGGGCCAATTGTTCCCAGAAAGAGCTGCACAGTAAGGAAATTTAACAAAGGCAGGACCGTTGTGCAGTCTGTATTTACCCTCACACATCTCTCTTACAGATAGACATTAAACAGGACAAAACTAGACTGTACAAATAAAAAGGTCACAGATTGGATACCATGGACCGATGTGAACTTCCCATCATATTCATGTAAAGTAGAATGGGGGAGGAGGAGGAATTGAAGTCTGACTTGGAACACAGTTCTGTTAGTTCACAAGGCAGAGCAGTATTTCCACACAGGATTTTTGCCCGGCAAAATTAAGTACTTCTCAATGATTTTGCATTGTTTTCATAACTGGAGATTAGTACTTCTTATTGGGCCAAAATTAAAAAGCAGTTTGTTTGCGGTAACGCGACCGACCCGCTGAAAATGGGAGCGACTCCAAATTTTTTTTTCAGATTTTTTTTTTTTTTTTTCAAAAGTGAAATTAAGGTTTGCCACAAACCAGTTCTGTATCTGTTTAGAAAAAGTCTGCCATCTTAAAAGCCAAAAGGTGAAGGAATAGCAGACGACCCATTTTGCTGTGATTCACGTAAATTAAATCTTCATTTTCTACCGTACATTTGTCTACAGGTTTATCTGTAAATTCAGCCAGCTGTCATCGCTGATAATTCGTAGGTCCGCCAATACATAGGACTGCCTCCCGCAAAAAAAAAGTGAATAGTATGCAGCTCATCATGATATGTGCTGTCCACTTCAAATTTTGGCGTGTTTTAGACGGACACCGTGAATAGGAGTTGTGTTCAACATATTAGAAGGAACCTGAAACACTGCTTTGAGGTATGGGCGAGTCGATCTGCATATCACTGGATGCAAACAAGGAGAAAAAAATTATTTGGGAATTTTAATCGAAAAAAAAAAAAAAAAAAAAAAAAAAAAAAAAATGCGACCGACCCAACATTTTTCGCGGACCCTTGTTACAAACTATTTTTTTTAATTTTGGCCTTATGGCTGGTGTCAAGTGTGAACATATTTGAAAGTTGCAAATGACCAAACTTCCATTTTTGAGTTGGTGATGGACAACATAAATGTGCCAGGATAACAGAAACACTGTCAGAGGACACAACGAGAGAGAGAGATAGACTGGATGGACAGAGAGAAGATGACAGAATGGATGAAGATGTCTGCACGAGGCAGAACATTACCCAGAGAGCGTGCTCCTTACATGTTCTGTATGTCGTTGAGGGTAAGGTCGATCTCTTCCTGCAGAGCAGTGTTTATTTCTTTAGTCTTGATCAACTCATCTGTGGAAACACACACAATCACAAACCATGCGGTTAAATCATAAACATGCACCATTATCACAACAGCAACAGTCCTTCAATATCAGGTCATACAAGGAGTTGTGCGGACACGGGAACTACTAGCCTTAAGGTTATTTAATGCATTTTCCAAGCTTTTTCGAACGAAACAATTTTATGGATGCGTGAGATTGACAAATGATGGTCAACGAGTAAACTTTGCTGGATTTTATTGAAATTCTGTGCATCCTGGATGAGAATGGGGTTATTTGAAAACCAATAATATATGCTAGTTTCCAAAGTGTGGGGTCATGGCACAAGACACAGCCACATCGATTCTTCTGATTAGAAGTCTTATTACATTTTAGATGCCTCCATATCTTTCTACTAAATCGATCATGTCCCTCAGAATTCAATGAATGCCATTGAAGTTTTCACACTATCTTTTACTTGGCGATATGGACAAGTTTCTGGACAAATTATAGTTGCTCATGGTGGACAGGGAACAAAATAATAGAAATCATAACGATTCCAGTCGCACAACTCCTTGCACAATTCATTCTCATTTAAATTCATATCCAGCAACATTATTTATCAATTCCATGCCAAACAAGACACAGCAATCTTCTAAGATGGGTTATTACAATTATCTAAAAAAAAATGTCCGACAATTGTACACAAGACATGTGACTAAATAAAATACCAAATGTTCAGGTTATAAAATATCTTCACAAGAGATGAAACAATACAATCAATTCACTAAAAACGAAATTGGTTATCACAATTGAAGAATTGAACTTGTTAGTTACATTGAGTTTTACTGGAAAATCAGAAGAATTGGACTACTGGCACAAAACCATTCCTATCTGTCTTACTGGTACTGGCAATATGGACATATCCGCATCAAAACTCCAAGGAAATTAAAGACATTTAGAAGCAATAATAATGTTTATGTCCATAATGTTTAAGCAGGAAGGATAATGTTGTAGCTTCACTCAAGATTAAAGCAGTTTGGCAAAAGAGTAATAAATTTCACTGCGAAATAATGCAGCAGAGATTGGGTTGATCAATGGCAGCGCACTTGGACCCCAATGGCTGTAGGCTGCTGCATACACATTTGCCTGCACAGGCCCTATTATGCGGTCAAGATAAATGTCCAGAAATATAAATTTTCACATTAATCATCAATAAAAAGCACTACATAAAGAAATAACTTCTTTCTGCTGATATGTCGTCCACACATCATAAAATCTTTATTTAGTACGTAGCAAAGAATTTCATCAGAATTATCATTATAAGTGAACTTATCCCGACGTATAGACTTCCGGCCGAAAGGACCTACGTATTTTTTTTTGTGACTGCCCAGATTGGAAATGAGCCAACTTTTTTTTCTCTGATATCTTGGCTTCAAAAGTCAGACAATTTCCCATGAAATAACGTTCCGAGAGCCAGCTGGATCATTTCCATGAGTACTGGAGACAAGCTCAGTTTTCAGAACTCCGGTCGCAATATATGCCGTTTCTAACTGGCGCCAGATATAAATTGAGCAACCATTTGAGCAAACATCTCTTGAAAAATATGACCAGCTCTCCCCGAGAATCATAATTGTTTGACCTATGTCGAGCAATCAATCTTTCAAATCAGCGTAATCCGCTAGAGATGGCGTTAACCCACCTAATATGATTTTCTAACAGTTGTTGTGTCATTACGGACAAGTCTATGGTGAAAGTCAATTGTTTTTCCTGAACGAGTATAGTTTATATTATTCTTCGACTACTTCCTTTTCATACTTATGCCATTAGGCATATGGTTCAAACCTAATCAATTGCTTCTCAACCAGTACAGTTCATATCCTATTCAGATCCTAACCATTGCTCCATTAGAAACAGGTCTATGGTCAAAGTTGAATCGGATATTCCTGAACTGGTATATTTTGTATCATATTTGGACGACTTCATTAAACTTATGCCATTAGTTATACGGTCAAAGTCAATTAAATTCCTGCTAAACTGCTAATACAGTTCGTATCCCAGCTAGACCATTTCCTGAACATGGTTGCTCCATAAGAGAAGTCCATGGTGAAAGCCTTAAGCTGGCACATTTTGTATCCTACATTATTTGGACGACTTCCTAACTATAGTTGTGCCAGCAGAAATAGATCTACAGTCAAAGCTTCTCAAGACCTAAACTGGTGTCATTTTTAAATTCTATTTAGACTGGCTTTGAGTGAACCACAAAGCAGCATCTAAGGTTCTTGACAGCCTACATAGGATCGACAGTCGATGGAAGGGGCGAGTGTTTCAGGGCAAGGACATACCTTCCATGTCTGCTACCTCAGTCTGCAGTCTATTCATATTCCTTTCAGCTACTTCGTATCGGCTTTCAGCCTATAAACAAGAGCAATCAAGACTTGCATAAAACTCTCAAACACATTCCTCCAAACATGCAGTTAGTCTGCCTCGCTCAAGAGAGCAAGTTGTAAAACACCGATGCTGCAGCGACGTCGTCTCCTCCTGCTATTGCACCTGTGTGGGGTGCAACAACCTGTCGGCTAAAATCATAAGCTCATAAAAGGGAGGGCACTCTCCGTGCTCTGAACACAGAGTGAGTGCAGTATCGGACAGGAAAAGCAAAAAGATGAACACACCAGCTTGCAGGTAAGGGGTAAGGGGAGAGAACTCGTTACCTTCCAATCTGTCGACTTCTTTCTGCAATTTGGATACAGTTCTTTCAGCCTCGGTGGCCCGATGTTCAGCCTGTTAGAGAGAGCCATGGTATAAAGAGAGACATTATATAACAATTCCACCACCATCAACAAAGCATCCAATAGTGCTTGCATTGCTGCTGGTACACACACCCACGTACACGAAATGTGAACAACGATCGAGCCATGCACATCGTGTCAGATCATGCAGTGTTGCGCAATCTGATCTGCAAATCAAAATTGGCATCAACATAGGCAGCTTAGCTCACCATTGTTACTGCCAGAAAGCAAATTCAAACTTTTGAAGAATTTTGATAATCTGATTGTCACCATTCTGACAAAGCATCTCGGGCTTAAAGAATAGTGATGCCAAAAGAGAAGATTTGAAGAAGTGGTGCAGAAGGTTACTTTTCTGGCAATTCAACGGTCTTGAAAAAAGGTGAGCTAAACATGAACACTGTGGGTAAATTATATTATGAACATATATCTGGAACATGCAACTGAACTGAAAAGATGAAAAGGCCATTAAGATGAAACTACACAAATAAAAAAAACCCACTAAAACAATGAAGATGCTAATTAATTCTCAGCTTCTTGGCCTTGAACCTCATCTTTGCGAATTCAGGAATCGGAGAATCAACTAATATCCAATTTCTTGGACCATGTCATTCAAGAATTTTTTTTACATGCCATTGCGAAGGAGCGAGGGAGTGAGTGAATAGAATTTACCGTCGCTTTCAACAATATTTCAGCTATATCACGAGGAACCCATTGCGAAGGAATATAAAGGATAATAATATTTTTGTTTCAATCCCTTCAATTATGAATGACTGACAATGTATTCCAGTCATTCTGAAGATATGGGAGATTAAACGTTCTGACCAAGAAACTTGAAAATGAGACAACATTGACAATGAAGCAACACATGGCAAAGAATTCTACCCCATTACTTAATGTAGGTTTTTCACAGGAATCTGGAAATCACATAAAGATTGAAACAGCTTTTGTGTTATACAGTACAGTGCCAAATAAATCGGAACTCTTCTGCATCGAGACATAAATTCGGTCCATACACAGAGGTTTTGGTAGGACCAGAATGTCCATCAGAGATAACAAAATATATGATCCTGGATTACTGGTTTTGATTCTTTGGCAATAATGTACTGGATTTGGACAGGTGTGCAGTTCTCAATTTAGTGAACAAGTTTCAAGTTTATTTCCCCACTTCCTAGACAGTCTCACCCTACCATTGGTCATGCGAGACTGCTATTTGTCACTTCATTCATGGAGTGTTCCACTGTATTCATCATCTCAAAATTTCAATATTGAATAGTTGAATGAGTAGTAGGGTTTAATGTCGTTTTCAATCTTGTTTCAGTCATATCACGATGGTGCCTACATGTGCCAGAACACGAGAATGCTCTCAGTTCCTATTACCCTGGACACTGATCAGCCCAGCCAGTACAGCACCCGGTCACCCATCCAAGTATTGACCGAGCTTAACTTCGGTGATCTGACGAGACCTGGTGTGTCCAACGCTATAAGCCGTATGACATCGAGTTTGTGCAGGATTTGTAAGTGTGATAACTTTGCATTCCCATCGAGAACAATTGTGAGAATGTCGAGCTTGCCATAAATTTTGACCAAAAAAGCAAGGCCTGTACAGCTTTCTGTTGAAATGCTCTCATTTTGCAGAACAATGTAGGACTTTATAGGACATTAATAATACAAGAGATGCAGTTTACCAAAGCTCCACGACGAGTACCAGTATTACACATTTGCAATATGGCCAGAGAAGCTGAAGGAGATGTGGTCCTGAATATTGTGAATCCGAACAATTTTCAACTCATATGGTCAGGAGGCCTGAAAACTGTTTTAGTATCTGCGCTGAAATCGAGTCAGTTAATCGAACAACTGTCCACAGATATATTTTAGTCGCATTCTCATATTCTAAACACCACTGAAGGAAAAGAAAATTTGAATTACATCTACTGGATTCATGTATTAAATTTTGATGAACAACAACAGTGGAACAAAAATATTTGCATTCATACCACTCAAAATAGGACATACATACATAAATTGCATACTATTATATCATGCACTGTTCTGTCTATCAAACATATATGGCATAATACTACTTCCAATGTCATCACATTATATGGTATAGCCGTTTTTTTTTTTTAAATTATATTTATATGCAGAATTCGCTTATTCAATGAAAGCGATACTCAATTTTTTTTGCGCAAATGTATAGGATTGCCAAATCTTGATTCAAGTTACAAACTTGTGGGAAAGAAACGGTCTGAGTAAGACTGAAACCTCAGTGTTCAACATTACAATTTTGTGTTTCTTCCTATACAAGATCCAAAATATAATGGAAACATCCTCGCCATCAAAAGGGGCCTTTCACAAAGTATGTATATCCAGAGGACAGGGTGACAACAGGTGGTTAGAGGAATGGTTTGTTAGGCTAAGTTTGGGAGATTTGGATGTGTACATACTTCATGGAGGTCACCAGAAATTAAACTCCGAGAATTAGCTTTGAAAGTGAAAGTGAAAGTGAAACTTACATCCTTCAGCCTCTGGGTCAGATCCCGAATAGTCTCCTCATAGCTGTCCTCCCTCTGTGAAGCCTGTTAAAACAAACACTCTCCAGATAAGAACTGGGTCAACCAAGAATACACCATTGAACACAAAGACGTACACTTCGTCACAGTAAATCTCTGTTCTGATGTGTTAATCTTATGGGTTTCAAACCTGGTCTTTGATACCTAAAAGGAAAGTGTGTGTCAATACAACCATAAATTCGGTACATTTGGCTTAAACAATTCATCTTCAGGCAAATATGAACTGCCAGCTAAAGAATAAGATTCGAAGTCAACAGGCTAGAAATTCACCAACTGCATTGGTTTTCTTGCCATATTTCAAATACTTCAAATTCAAATGTTAGCCACCATTAAATTTATGATCTGAACTGTTTCAATGACCCAGTAACTTTTGACCATTTTGAAAGGATTTCAAGTAAAAATTTGGAAGCAATTTTCCAACATTAGAGCTCAGTCACAGAGCTTCAAATCTTCGAGAAGCGAGGAAGACTAGATCACAAGACCCTCTTTGCGGAAGTAGTGGATCTTAAATCGATACTCTCCCCAGCTGGACAGGCGCATGCAAATGAAGGCGCCCAACTGCTTTTACACTGGCTGAAGGGAATCACAATTTACATGTGCAATGCACCGTAGGCCAGCTTGATGGGATCAGTTACTGGGTCATATCAGGCTGGAGAACACATCTCCTCACTAGATGGACCTGGCATCTCTACCAAGGATCATTGAAGCTGGAATCTTTATAATAATCCAGGCCTCCGAGTCAATAAACAAACTGGCCTGCGAGTCGAGGTGAGAGTAACCAGGCATCTTACGTATGTGTAATAATCTCCCTTTAAAAGTGTCATCACATATGTTAACCCACATATTTCAAGTTTTCGTGAAGCAGTAATTTAAAAGTAGAGATCTTTGAAAGCCGGTAACCTTTATTTCTATTATAGACCCGATCTGAGAAATTGCTGTACCAACATTCCCAACCAAGTATTGGCATTGAATGCATTCAGAGCTATGATCAATGGCCTTGGACATTTGCTAGGCCATCCACAAAAATATTTTAAAAAAAGTTTGGGTAGGCAATTTCTTTTTTATTCCTGTGTTTCCCAGCAGTACTCCATGAAATACTATACAAAAAGGTAAAAAATTCACTAAAAATATATAAATAAATAAAAGAAATAAAAAAATTGAAAATACCTCCCTACAAACCTACCCAAATTTTCTAAAGTTGGTTACTGAAAACAAAAATATTATTGTGGATGGCCCTATTCAAAATTTAATATGGACTGATTTGTTAAAACAAATAAATTAAATTACATGTACATCACTATTTGGTTAATAATACGGTAATTCCTCTAATAAATCGATCACCGGAAGTGATATTTGAGGTATTAAAAATGAGGGGTGGTCGATTTATTGTAACCGAGTGAAAGCGGTGATTCGCAAATGAGAAATGAATCTTGGATCATCAAGTGCCCAGTTTCCGATACCACGACTTGTGACAACCATGTCCGGGACGGTGCAGGCGATTCGTTTCAAATTCTTTGGACTTACGTAGGGTGTGATTCAATACAATCCAGCTAATTGCAGTTTTAATGCTCCAGCATCAGCAGAATTAAAACGCCGTTATCAAAAACAATCTCTTGCCAAGTGCTTGCTTGAAAACATACTCTAAGGGAGGGGAGACTACTCCTGTCTAAATGATTCTGATTCTCCCTTACAAATGGGATTGACTGAAAATCAGGAGTGATGAATTATTAAAACTTCCGATCGTATTTTCCTCCAAAAATTGGGGGTGATCGATTTCAGATAGGGTAATCAATTTATTAGAGGAATTACCGTAACGGTTTTATCGTCTACATACTCTAAACATAGAAGGCTGAAATATGTGAAGATCTTCAAATGAATTCATGAACTTGTGTGTATTGGAGGCTCAAGGGAATGTTTCTCTAGAGACAGTAATAGGAATTAGTAGCCAGACGGTTAATTACACCAAGGCTGTCAGTATGCGTGTTGTTGCTGCGGCATCCATTTTCTCTGTATGTCAAGAGCACTTGTCCCTTCATGAACACAGCCATGAACAGGTTCTTGTAATTCCCAAATTCATCAGAAAAATAAAATACAGTATATGCATTTGAAAATTCGTCAGTTCCATACAATTTGTCAGCTGGCATCAGATACAGTTGCCAGTCATCCTACAGCTTGGCAGGAACTCTGAATGAAGTTTAGTAGCGAAGTAAGCATTGAGACAGGGGAGATTAGTCAGCGAATAGATACAGCCTTCTCTTGTATTTAACACCAGGGACAGGCCCTTCCATCTCTGGTTGACTAACTTATATCCAGGAGACAACTCTGCTGAACTAAAGTATTCAACTTTCGGCTCTACTCAACATGTACAAAATCAGCTATCTATTTTCTGCACATGAAATGAAAGTTTTCCAACAAAGTTTTCTTTTGACAGGCAAGAATGAAATAACTGAAAAATTGATCACAGTTTGGTGAAGAAACCAATGGCCTTAAGGTGTTAAGTCCAGTTGATATTCTAAAACTTCTACTAAAATGTCACCATGGCATGCAGACAATTAGGTTAGTAGCCAGGCAAACAGAAAGAAATATATTGAACTGCGGAAAAAGTTGGAAAAAAAGAAATTTAGGGTAAAAGCATATTGGAGATGTGTTAGTGGTGTCAGTTTGGAACATTTACCAAGTTGAACAGTTGAAGGGAAAAAATAATTTCAAGCTTGTGTCTTAACAGTGTATAAAATTGTTGTGTACATAGACATCAATCATTAATGATCATGGTAGAAAGCTGGCATGAAACTTGTCAGAGCTGCAAATTGGGCGAAATCTGCATGTCCAATGCTTGAAAAAATTAATTTTGAAGCCTGTCGAACAAACAATATAAACTGCAACATCAGTCACATTGGAGAATCTTCACATATTTCAGTTTACAACACAAACAGGGAGCTTGTTCACAAAATCCCAGCTCTCAGCCTGAAAGATGGGAAGCCGTTAATACATTATAACTCTTACAGAGCCTACCTTGGTTCTCAAGAACAAGGCACATCCCCAGACATCAATTAAGAGGCACTTTTTTGGGGGGGGGGGGAGTAACCATTTTGAATTTTTCGTAACTGAAGGCCAGTTTCCACAGGACGCAATCTGACTGCAAACCACAACTACATGTAGTTATGGCAATTTTCACAGCCAGCGATGTCACACTGAATAAGCCCTGATCGTAATTTTGCTGGTCATCAATAACCTGCTGCACGACCAAAAAAATGTGATCATGATGTGTTGGCTACCATTGGTAATGCATCACAGGAGAACTTGAAGGCTATTCATCGCATGTGGTTACGGTTGTGCTGTGAAAATTGGCCTTTTTCCAGACAGTTATCTTAATATATTCTTTGAATGTCATCAGGTTTGAATTTAGCAGGTGGGTTGAAGAGGACTGGAGAACAACATCTTCGTTTCATCAAACCAATTCCTAAGTTCCCACTTCAAACTTGCCTTGGTCAGACGTGCTGCAATTATTGTTCAAAATCTGAAATGTTCATCTTACGAAACAATCAAACACAGCACACGCCTCCTCTGTAGGCTGACGTAATGTCAATGCCAGCGAATCGCCGACGCTGTTTCAGAGCACGTTTGGGAAAGACAATACGTCATGCATATTCATGAGGCAAAACAGGCTGCGTTTGAACAATAATGGCAGCACGTCCGACCAAGTTAAGTTCAGAGCGTGAACGTAGAAATTGGCTTGGTGAACGAAGATGGAGAACAAGGGCCAAACTAGAAAATGGGTAAATAATGCTGTCTGGTTTAGCTGCTTGGACAAAATTGAATTCTGGTTTCCATTACAGGGGAAGGGTTCTTTTCTTCCAGTACTGGGAGAGGCCATAAAGGAATCCTTTGAATGATTATGAAAAGTTCACATGAAAGTGCATTGGAGAGAAACAGTACGACGATCGATTTTGAATATTATATCAGTGACCATCAGATGGTTACCATGCTGTTGTTTCGCCAACACAGACTCTGTAAGAGGTGGAGGTGTTGAATAGGCTAAGATATGCATCTATTGGGGCCATCATCAGATCCAAACGAAACGGTGGTTCCAATGTTAGACCAAGCACTCCAGACACAAATTTGGATAAAACGATAAAAAATAAGGAATTTTTTTCTCTCATTCTGGATTTAGGTTTCTTGGAAAAAAAATCATTACAGACGTGGTATAAAAAAATGAAATTTCACATGGTCATGCAATTTGAGACAAGCGATGAACACCATGCAGATATGGTGTTTATACCTCTTGCTCACTGATTTCCAAAGATTTCATATTGTTGCCCACGACCCTCAACTGCTCCTCCAACTCTATGATCTTTCTGAAAACATGAGAAAACATAAATGACCGTTACAGACAAAACTGCAAGATCTCCCCCGAGCCATGGCTTACCTGATCGAGTTGAATCTGGACGGTTTTGAAATTGTTACCACAAACCATAAGCTCCTCGTCCAATTCATAAAATTTGCTGTAATGGCACAGAAAGAGCAAAATTAACGTCGCCAGAGCCAGCGGGTGGACAAGGCAGGCGGACGGGCATGTTAGGAGTAGTCTGCATCCAGGACAACCCAGCGAACCACTGGTCAACAAGCGAGCCAGATTTTCCACACATGCCTTTTTGGTGTAATTAAGTCCATCCAACAACAATAGAACGTGTACTAAAGTATGAACACGAAAAACAGGCCAAAAAACACCACCACAAGAATTCGTGCCGGTGGCACGAGGTTGCTGTAGTTACTGTGGTCATTCAACACATCCAAATCCATCCACATTGACGAGCTGGAGGAGCTTGCAGTTTTCAACAGATAGAAGAATATTCACTTTCCCCTGATCCACGCAAAACCCGACAGATCCGTCCTTCCTAGTCAACTGTTTGAGTGTATGTACGTGTACACTCGGAGATATTTCGACTCGATAACTTGAGAGGAAGATAACCTGTCTGGTGTTGGGTCGTGGATCAGGGGTCGATAACACTAGGTATTAGCACTAATTAGTGGTTGTAAGATGGCAAAGACAAAGCTTACCTTTGATTCACTAATCTCTAATGTTCTAACGTTGCTAGTCAAAGAGTGCATGTCTTCTTCCAATTTCTTTGATATACTGCAAAACGGTTCATGCAAAAAAACACACATATCAAATAAACACACCATGCAATGCAGGGAGAGGACCCCAAATTTGAATCGCTCCAATTTCAACTGCACATTGACCCATCTTGACTCGTTTTACCCACCCACAATATTGAAGGGAAACACATGCGGTTAAGTCAGACTGGTGAATGATCTACTGGTTAAAATTCTGTAGTTATTCTCAAGACGAGTATGCTTAATTCAACTATGGCGAAAGTATCTTAGATGAATTCAGATACATATATACAATGAAAACATGAGCAGTAAGCTTTACATAATAATTTATATAAATCTTGGATTCATAAAGTCAACCTTAATGAAACATTTATAACCTGTACAGTTGACAAAATACCATGCAACTGAACTACTGTTCTGCATATTGTTAGATTTATTAATTAACATCTACGTACGAGGGTCATGCAGAACAATTATCCCCTTTTAATTTAACTTATGTAATCACAAACATTTCCCAAAGTCATCAGGTATCTTAATCATTTATCTCTGCTGAGAAGTGTTTGTGTCAAGCCAGAGGGCGCCATCCCAGAAGGGGGAGACAACCATTTTCTGTTTGGCCAGGTTGATGTCCCTTCAACAGGACTGAAATTTCTACCTTTCAAAATGTGCAGCCTTTTCTTCCGTTCGTTCTAACTCGTCTTCGAGCATCACGAGTCTCCGGGCCGTCTGGTGGGTAATGGGAAAGGAGGAGAAAAACACACTATAATTAGTCACAATCCATGCATCAAGTATCAGCAAGCAGTGACAGTTGGTCAGAGAAACCTGGGACAGGTCTGCAATGTTACGTATTCACCACGGCAGCGGACATGTACTATATGCATGAATACAATGGACACAACCTCAACTGTGGCAATTACTTGCTCCAGTCCATATATATATATGGCACAACTACTCTAATAATTCAATCAACGAGAGTACAATATCCTGGCCAAAATCTGGGGTGGTCAAAATAACCCGAACCGGGAAGTTGTTGACCAAATTGTGCAGAAAAATTGTTGACCAAATTGTGCAGAAAAGGTGTTGACCAAATTGTCCAGAAATGTAAGCTTTTTTTCTAGAATCTGAAGGTTGCTCAGATTCATTACGTATGTTGATGATCAGAAATTGTGAAAGGGGGGGGGGGGGGGATTTGAGCGTAAATAGTGATTGAATGAATAGAGTCATCGGCCTCAGATAAATCAATCCTTCAGTACAATAGCCAGTCCATCAAAGCCACATCCCTGGTTTCTCTGCGACTAACGTTTTATACAATATGGCACCATGCTAACACCGGCCAGTTACTCGGATGGAACCAGCCAGTGTGCAGGATACTCACGCTTCAGCTGCCTCTAAGCGAGCCTCCGCACGCTCAAGATCCACCTCTGTGATCGCAAGCTTACGGGCTGCCTGTATTGAAGAATATCGCACAACTTTATTCCACAAATGTTCATAAACTCCATAAATTTAAGGTTATCAAAAGTTAGTATGAACACTGGTGGAATTCATGCACAGGCTTCACACAAACATGCTTTGACGGGTCGACTTGAAAATGTGCTTGAAAACTGCACTATTTGTCTTATGATGTTTATGGCAAGGGAAGGGTGGGAATCACTCAGACAAGATGATGTCGATGGCGATTGGTTAACACAACAATAAAAGTTCGATGAAATGATTTGAATAAGGAAATCATTCGGGATTGAAGAAAAACACTTCGAGAAGCAAAATAGTTTTTTCAGGACTGCCCTGATAAATCTATGAATCATCTCGCACACAAATGACACGAAAAACTGTGTGAACATTGGCTCTGTTTTATAACAAGCCTGGAACTGTTTCTCGAAGTCACTCGGAATTTGGAATGTTTTGAAATCGAAGATCAATCACAACATGCTGCTAGTATGAATTGCATTCACAGCACGTAATTTCATTCAGAATGTACACCAATGAGAAAAGATTACTTCCGGGTTAATTGTAGTCAGAATGATCGCTTAAGAGTCTCTCTTTTTTCAATGAAACAAACCCACACAACAATGAGCATTCAAAACTTAGTCTTGGTAATACCAGATCTATGTGAAATGAAAAACAAAAATATATGTATTCCAGGTCCCACAAAAATACCTTCGTAACATATGCTCTAACTTGGGATTCTGATTCGCCAGGTATGTACTTAAGAACTTAGAATAGTGATACAGATCGATTCTATGAATTTAGACGTCTTCCAAGATGTGTTCATTTTGAGCGTGTTCATCTCTAAGCATGTGCTTAATGAGCTATTTTCGTGAGACAGGACCACATGAAAATCGATAAGGTAAACAAAAAGTCAAATCTACAACTCCATGCTTCTGTAAGAGATAGAAAAATGATGTGTTAGGTGATGTCGGCTGCAAAATCTTGTAATCGGGGATTTTGTTTTTATGTCAAATACTGTACTATAGGTGTAATCTCATCTCTATTACATACCAACAATGGTCATACACAGCACACCATGCAGGATGGATAAATCAATATCCAATCTGGTTAAATTTATCTGTATACAGGATATACTCTTTAGTATTCACATTACTTATATATTTACTCCAATTTACTATGGTAATCAAGTAGATGTGAAAATGATAGAAAACAGTTAAAACTTTATATCAACCATTAATGACCGACAGAATTAAGAAAAAGATTTCTTACATGTAGATTGATACTGTTGATATAGTTATATGTAAACTAATGTTCATCTTCTCATTGACAGATGTATTACAAAATGAAGCTGACTGAGGAATCAAACAGAGTTAGTAAACTGTATTGTGGGGAGTTATGATCAAACGGGCATGATGTGATGACAACCATGCCAATATTTTGCCGATAGTGTCACCTCATCGTATTTACGCTCAGCGTCTTCTGCGATGTATTTGGCTTCTTTGAGTTGAGCCTCAAGTTGGTCTATCCTCTCGTCATCAGCAACACTCCTGTTCTCAAGCACTTTGCGCCCTCTGTTGGGGAAAACAATTGATGGATCGGTTAAAAACTACATTTAATAGTCATTT
Organism: Hanleya hanleyi; assembly: GCA_036873755.1. NCBI lineage: Eukaryota > Metazoa > Mollusca > Polyplacophora > Lepidopleurida > Hanleyidae > Hanleya > Hanleya hanleyi. The sequence continues at coordinate 47,210 of JAVTVY010035822.1, forward strand.
GCCACTGATGGATATCAGCCAGCCACCAGCCAAGGAATTGGCCCCGAGTCAGTTCAAGTCTACCCGCTAGTTCGCAGCTGTCCTGTTAATCACAGCACCATGTCAGCAGGACGAGTCCTAAGAAACGGGGGAAGAAACAGAATTAATGACCATGAAAATACAGCTTCATGATGAAAGCTTTGTGATTATCTCTGCATGTTAACCAAGTTCTGTCCAGAGTTCTTTCAAGGTTTCAGCCAGATATCAGAATTCTTTCCATTGCTATTTTCTGCGATGGTAACCAATCCACCACCAAACTAGTACAGATTGCTTGGCAGCCAATACATGTACATGTAGCCAAAACTGTCCTCACCCAGTCAGACAAACTCTTTTGGATAAATTAAGTTCAATCTCAATAATCAACCACAGGAACTGAATGAATAGAAGCGGAAATATCTGAAAATACAGATTTTCCCAGCTGGAATTGTCGCAATTGGCTCTTTCCAACATTTGAACGCAAAATCGAATGCCAGTAATTTTACTTTATTCATTTGATCGAGTTTAAAGTCTCCAGCCACCTTGAACAGACCCCGATTGTCAGTATGCAGAGACAATGTTCTTGACCATTTCAGGGACAACAGTCAGAGAAGATGGCTTAGTTTACCTCCTCGTATTTTCTCTCCGCCTCCTGGGTGACATCTGTGGAGGATTTGAGCATGTCTTCTAGTTTACACATCCTATCGTCGTCCATATTTGTCCTGTTTTGTAGTGCTTGTCGCGCTCTACCGTGGACAAAAACGAATCCAACCAGGACAAGCAGCAAGAAAAGGGAAAGAACATTTACCAAAATGTGTTCCAGTTTAACATGTATCTATATGCAGGTCTATCCATGAGAAAAGCAGATTGCCATAGCAACCAGCAAAGGTGGGGGTTGCTGTGGCAATGGTTGGTGACTTGGACATACCTCATCAAACTTAGTCTGGGTCTCGTCAACAGAGACATTGGCGCATTTGACCTGTTGTTCCAGGGTATCCAGACGATCTTCGTCCAGGCAGTTACGATCCTGCAGCACTCTACGGGATCTAGTGGGGAGGAGTTTTAAACACAAGCAGTGCGATCAGCTGGGTACATCAACTGCATCATCATTTTAGCTAATCAAATCATTTCTGGAGCCATCATGATCAAACGGCAGATATGGCTAGAATCAATTGCCTTAGAATTCAATTTTAACATGTTTAGGAAATATTGTATCATATTACCAAAAGATGGTCAACTGATTCATAGAGATCCATGATCGTTTGTCAAAATGCATTGTTTAAGAGATTGAAAACAGATTTTAGAGAGGCTTGTTTTAGTGCAAAAATTCAGGGTTTTTTCAGGTTAGAAGATATTTTATTTTCATTATCTCAGTATCCGAATGCAAGTCCAAGTATTGGGTTAAGATGACAAGATGAAGATGATGCAAAAGTAGTTGGATGCAGGAAGTAAATCACGATTTGTGTGCCAACTTCATCACTGACCAATGCGCATGTTATTGGAGATGAGGTAATATAGCCAACCAAGTCACCAAAGAGAGGAGAAATAGGTAAGTTTAATGGTAAAATGCAAAGGTTTTTAGATTCTCCTTTTAATACATCTTTTATATTTTATATAGTCTGAATAATAGAAATCTCAACTTCGCTTGGTTTAATTTGAAGTATTTTTTTTTTATGTCTAAAAGTAGATACCCCAAGCCCAGCTGATTTCAGATTTGCAAAGCGTCATCGCTCAGCTTTCCTTGTTTGTGACAAACGTCATAGCAGCCACCCGATAACTGAACATTACAAGTGTTGACGTCCGCCCAGGTGGTCTGGTGTGACATCATAATCTACATGTAGCATCAGACAAGGGCAGCAAAGCGATGTGAATTTCATTCCTGAAATCAGCCTGGCTTGAGATACCAAATTTGGAGCACTTTTCTAAAGCTACTAGGAGACAAAACACTTAAAATAAAACCAAACAAAGTATATAGGCTGATACTGTCCTCATTATTGCGCTCATGAATATTATAAAAAGGAAAATACGAAAACCTATGCATTTCACCTTTAATACAGAGCAAGCTATGCATATTATTCCCATTCTGTTAACCTACTCCAACACTGAAACAATAGTAGTTTGATCTCCGCAGTTCACACACAAAAATTAGACATGAAATCAAAATTGAAATAATTCAACTTCGAAGGAGCATTTTTATCTCAATTTTCAAAGCATATAAAGTACACAGTTTAAAGTGGATCACAGGAATGGGTAACCCTGTTGAATAGAGCAGATTATAATGAATGGACATCCACAGGATGTTGGAAGGTACCCACATAAGATGTCTAGAACAGTTCAGAAGAACATGCTATTATTGTATAACGTAGTTCTCGCCATTCCCTGATATGTTATCAGTTATCTGAATGCAAGATTGGAGGCCAGGGTCATCCACTTATTATGTACGCATGAGAGGGGTAGGGAAATTAGGAAAGTGAGTGGTATTTTGCATTTGTTTATGTATCAGGGGTGTTGGAAGGTATGTGAAACATTGAACTGAAACCCATGAAAACTGATTGTAGACCCCCCACCATGCATGGCATGCTTATTGCGCTCGAGTCGCTTCCCCTCTCACACAAAAATGGCAGATTCCACAGGGTCATTTGCAACACGAGTCAACTCATTCAGTTCACGGAATTCTTTGGTTCACTCGGTCAATTTTTGCAATTTTTTTTGCAATTTTTGCAACACGGGACCTCAAGCTAACAATCAAGTGTAGAAATATTCCACATGATAAATGCCTGCTTCAACATTCGTGTTTCTGATGTAGTTGTAGTTATTCTTAAAAAATTAAATGAAACATGAAATGTGTCAAAATAACTAGATATAGTACTTTATCAGTATTACGGGCAAGCTATCATGAATTATATATAAAAACGGTGACAGGCCTGCATGTAGTTTGTATATAGGGACAAAATCTGGTTCTTGCCTTGATTCTTTTTTATTGGTGATGGGGGGTAGCTGGGGTGTATGTGCAGATGGATGGGGTTTGCTGGCACCATTCATGGGGTGGGGGAGAGGGGGTCCTGAAAATAAAGATTTTTGCGTACCGGTACATAATAAATGGAGGACCCCGTAGGATAAATTTGAGAGGCCATTGCACCAGTGTTTGGAGAACTCCCAAAGCATTTGGACAGTGTTTAACATGTCCAGCAAACAATTAAAGATAGCCTGAAATTATCAGTTGCACTACTCAATTTTATTCCATTGGTTCAGAAAAGAGAAAACAGTTTAGAGTATTACGAATAGGTGCGTAAGAAATCTACAGCATGCATGAAATGGACACCTTTTCCTCCAAATTATCTACAGGCAATTTATATCATATATGTAATTCAACAATACATGTTCACATCATTATAATATTTGAAAGTGAAACTAGACAAATTGTAGAAAATGTACCTTTCTCACTATCTGCTCAGAATTCGTGGCCTTCAAATATCTCCAATCAGATTCTTTGAATTGTATATATTATCACGGCATATTGTCTACCACCAGCAATACAAGTAGGATATACATGTATTCATATTAAATTATGTAAGATGATTAACCAACAATTTGTTTCAGTACGTAACGTATTACCAACAGAATAATGGCACAAGCCTGGAAATATGCACATTAACATTTCCATCAAACCCTGCATGAAAAGAAATCAGGTTTGAGTCTCATGATAATGGGAAATAGTATACCCATTTCACTTCACAGTGGGTTTATTGAAAATGTAATTTTATTTTCAGTTTTGTAGCACCTCAATCTGGCAGGTCCCATTTTTACCACATTACGCGATGGGAGCATTCAAGTATTATGTATGTGGGTAGGGTCAGGAGTGAAAAAGTCAATATCTTTTTCCTTTGCATGCTTGGTTAAATTTTGTGTGAAAAAAGTATAAAAAATAATTTTCATCATACATATTACTTGATTGACCAAAGAGGCCACCAAATAAAACAGGTATATTTCTCAGAACTGTCCACCAACATGCCAGCATTACTGTTGTTGTTGTTGTAAATACACACCTTTCGCTCTCATCTGCAGCTTTGGAAGCTTCTTCTAGTTTTTCTGTGGCACTCTGTAATCTTTCTTCAGTATGTTCCAAGTCCTCCTCTAGAAGTGTGACACGCCTGTTCAAGCCCTGTACCTCACCTTCAAGCTGGAATAGTAGATGATCACAAAACAATAAGATTTTAATTATCACTGCTCGTTAACACGACTTGTGAACCAAACAGAAATGTTGTTCTTAATTGCTGGATTACCAGAATACTTAGTTAATGCAATTCATATTTGTTTTAATGCTGTTTAATAAATGCGCATAAATGAATATTGCTTTAAGCTGTACATGGCTGGTAGAGTGAGTAATATGTGATACAAACAGACCAGATCACAAATGATGTCGAGATAACTATAATATTAATCTAGAATCAAATTTCACCAGAATAAAATAGACGTAAAACACAAATATTGATATGTAAGGTAAATTCTCTAAGAATTCAATCACTGAAAGTGAGGAAATATTATTAAACATCGGTTTCAACAATATTTCAGTCAAATCACGACTTTTGGTTAATATTTCTTTTTAAACCCTGGACACCCAACTAGTAACAAATTATGACAAGCTGTCAAGAGACGAGGACCTTGATTATTTACATGACCCCAGGTAAATTTTGGAAGCCCCATGGGGCCAAATTTATTAGAACGCTTATGTGAATTGTTCACAAAATTAGGGGGTCATTGAATTTTTAAGACTGATTGAATTATTCCGGGATTTACCTATGTTCTTGCATTTCAGTGTGCATCTAATTGCATGTAACTGCAAATTTGTACATTTTGAACATATTCACTAACATTATAGTTCTATGAAATATGAAATAGAGAGCTGGTTTCAGTGCATAATAACTGTTCCATCAAACATACGACTATTTGTAGATTTGATACATGTATTGAATACTGAGCCTGCCTCATAGCCAACTTTAAGAAGTATGTTCTGCCAAGAGGTGGAATGGGAAACTGGTCAAACCAGAACTACCAGGATGACGGCCCTTCAACTATTGTTCTGGTAAAAATGGACTTGTACAATGGTACTTTCAGTCCGCCATCGGAGTTCAGAGTTCAGAAATTGAACTTAACAAATCATGAAGTCAAGGGCCAAAGTATACATGTATGCATTATGCCAGTCCTTTCCATGAAAGGCGAGCGATCGCTCTCGCTCTCGCCCACACACGCCCAGAGAGTTCCAGGCGTCCGATTTGTCGCTCGCTCATATCGACCGCTAAAATCCAGTATTGGATCAACTTTCTGTTAAGCGACTCTGCATCGGCTCGCTTGTTTGTGTTTGCACACTTGCTTTCTAAGTGAAAACGAGTACATTTGGGAAAATCTGCAGAACATGCGCAGTCGACACAAAGTGACAACCCAAGGTATTTATGTAAAGTCGAACGCAATTGGTGTTGCGGCTGGTTATATTTTTGTACGAACACGTTCATTGGTCGGTGGTGCAGTGAAATTTTTTCCCTCTCGCCACGTGCTCTCGTAGCCTTGAAAACAAGCGTGTGCTTGGACTTCAGTTCAGCCATGTTTTTCACTGTGACACACGAGGTGGTTTTTGCTGTCTTCTTGATTTTTTTATTCGGAATAAATATGGCAGAAAGTGTTCTTACAAAAGGGAACAAAGTTGAAGTTAAGACTTTCAAAAACTGGGGAACTGCCGTACAGACATATTGAATTCAATACTGATCAAACGGATGACGGTCGACAGTTAGCTAGCGAGCGTTACTTCCCGTCTCACATTTACCACGCAACGTCGTTTTCGTGGATTTATCAGTTAATATAACACATTAGCTGTCGAAACTCACAATATATTCCAAACTCTATCTGTGTAATTCTTGGTCATCAAAAATATTTCCCTGACATGAGAAATTGTTTAAAAAATTTCCAAAGCTTGTTCGTCCGATCAAGTGGATCATGCCGATGACCGGGCAAGTCCATTTTCGCCCATAGGAGCCGGAGAGTTGTTGAGTGCTGATGTTTCAGTGTGAATATGCGGGACGAGTTACTTCGTCTAGCGCAGTGCCTCTCCTGTGGGTGAAAATGGACTTGCCCGGTTGGTTTCAAAGCATGTCAGCAATGTATATCGGTTGCTCGGAAGAAACAAGCTTTGGAGATTTTTTAAACAATTTCTCATGTCAGGGAAATATTTTTGATGACAAATAATTACACAGATAGTTTGGAATATATTGTGAGTTTCAACAGCTAATGTGTTATATTAACTGATAAATCCACGAAAATGACGTTGCGTCGTAATGTGAGACAGACAGTAGTTTCTCCAGCAGTACAATATTTGGCATCACTCACCCTACACGAGTGATAGCTCCCCCAAACATTTTTAGGCGAGTGATTGATTAGGAGAGCGATAGCTCGCCCAGGCCATTTTAGGAGACTGATTCGTAACTCTCCCAAGATTTGCTCATGTCAAGGACTGTTATGCTGTCAACCTCTGAACAGCCACTCTGTGTATCTTGATGTTGTTGAATTAAAATTAATCTGAATAATTTAATATGCATGTCATGTTGGTAAATGCATGATTTTGTCATTAAAATGTTCATAAAGAATTTGTTTAGAATTCAAATCTTACACAAGCTTCACATGAACAGGTCCAGTCACATGCAAACCAGTAGGAGAGTTAAGGAGTAGATGTTCTGAAAATATCTGGATTATTTGTTTAAAGACCAGTAGTATTTGTTCACAGGCCTGCACTACTTGTGAAAAGTGCTCAACCGATTAACACTTATTTCACTAGAATTACATGTATGACCTACATATAGGTGTACAAGTATGCAGGTCTGAATATACATTGATAGTCATGCGGCAGAATTTAATAATCAGTTTATCTCTGGCCAGAGCATAGGTGTTCCTGGTTTACCAGGATACTATGTATTAAATAAATACACAACCAGGCCAATTATTGATTTCCTTTGGATGAACCGGAGTACAACTGAAATATGTATGCAAACATAGCATAATATTTTCTCCCTGCTACATGTACAACTGAGTGAGTGAGTGAATAGAATTTAACATCGCTTTCAACAATATTTCGGCTATATCACGACGAACCAACTACTACAACTGAAAAGTTGCAGACTGCAAGCTTATTAAGTATTGTACCAGTATCATTTTCTATTCATCATGACTGATCTGGATGGATAGAACTAGATGCAAGTTGAATTTTGTTTGGAGAGATCAAGTTATCTTCATCAAGAATACTAGTGTACATGTATGTGACTGTCAGGGTAGTTAATTGACTCAGCCAAGGATCACCTACATCATGATCTACCTGAACATGAAAAGGACTAGGTCACATCATTAAACCTACTCAACCACATCAGATCTCTAGATTGTCCCGCCTTCTATATACTTGGTGAGGGAATGCACAAAAACTCTTCAACTACCGACTGGATCTATTAGAATCTAGACGCCATGGTTTAATATCAACTGCATTAATGAATTCTTGCCAGTTGAACAATTGCAAATGGCCCTTCACTGAGACTATGTTACTCTGTAGCAAGGATACAGAGATGTCTGATCCATCAAACTCTCAGAGCCAATAGAAGAATAGAAACAGGAATTTATATACAGTAATTGTATTGTACATGTCAATACTGATCTGAGAACCCTTTTCTTACATTGTACAATTCCCCTGTATTGAAAATCAATGTATGCAGTGCCTGGTCAGTGGATATCTTCAGATATTATCTACCCTGTACTCTTTACTGATGGCACTGAAGCAGTGCAGATTATAGCTTGTGTGAAAGTGAGAATTATCCAGTGAATGAGGTTTTACATGTACATGTTGACTCTAGTATACATGTATGGTACATTCAGCATCGGACAGATGTCAGCCATATTTGGAATGTTCAATACTTTGCAAGCCTGTTTGCCCACTAATGGAACAATTTCAAAAACTGTCATAACTTACTCACAATGACGGACTAAATGGTTAAATGTGTGAACAATTTGAAGGATACCATATACATGTATATGACTAGTGTACGTATAAGTTGAAAAATCATATTCCAATTTAAAAATCCATCTTCTGAATTGAACTGTGTTATACTATTTTTATCAAGGACATGGTATCAGTTTCACCCATGTGCAAAAGTCACGTTCACGACAAATAGTTATTTTTGAGAAAAGTTTATTCCACCCATTTGTTTCCCTACACTGGCTGTACATAAGATATAGCATAAAGACATTTCTGTCTGAGCTATGAAATTGGAGACCCTCTCAGACCCATAACTGATTACTACAATCACAGATACAAGCACAACTGTGCCACACAAATTGTGGAAGACAGCATAATAGTGACAGTGTGTATAATCTCTGTTATGGAAGAACTGTATTTATCTGGTTGTCAGGGCTGTCCCTGCTGGAGACTGGTCTGGTCAACTATCATGTGTGGAGATGTGACTCATCCCTGCCTGTTCAGAGGTCATAGTAACTGAGGCAGGCACCATTACCTATAGCGTTGAACGTTCACCAACACAATATCACCCCATATCAAGGCAAGCCCTGCCCATTTCCTTCCTTAACTCAACCCAAAGGAACCTATTAAATGTGTTAATAATATACTAGCATATCCAGTCTTCAAGATGCTGGAAATATAATGCAAGATTATGCTTGTAAATGTAAGAAGTTAAAAAGTCCTTCTGTGCTAGGACCGAGTACTACTTTTTAATGATGCAGTACATGGTAACTAACCTGTTTATCCATTGTGCATAGAAGTGGAAAACATTAATTACTTAGTATAAATAACTAGTCGACCCATGATGATATGTATTCACTATATTACTGTGTACTGCATAATTGATCTATGACCTGTGGCTCCTCATTCATAGGTAAAGCCTTCGAGGCAAACCATACTCTCTCTCTCGTGGAGTGGAAATTGACAACCGGTAAACCATTTTCATTAATATGATCGACAAATGTACTAAATTCAGTTGATCCAGACACTACCAGTGATATATTTATAATACTGAGTCTGAGGAAAGTTGCCTGTTTGTTTTTTTTTCAATAGCTAAGGGATGCGATGATTTTCTCTCTGTACCCGTGGTATGAAAGATGATGATGTGCACGGGTCGAAATAACACCTGCCTACCTGTCTCTTGACAAGTGAAATTTGTGAGAGAGGAGTAGAAAAATTATCTACTTGTCCCAGTTGACAAGTAGAAGAACTATTTCAAGATATATTTTCTGGATGATTTCTTTCAAAACTGACAGAAACTGGGTTCCTAACAGATACTATAACATAACTGAATATGTTTTCCTGTGAACAACATTTTCTCCACCTTATTGTAGCTAAATAATATATAGCCCTCACCAGTATGAGGGCTATAGGAGCCCTCACCAGTATGAGGGCTATAGGTCGGCCCCAGTCACCTCCAGCGAGGGTTTTAGATAATTTTATTACGAATCACCCACCTCTGAAACTGCCGTACATCTAATCTCTATCCCCTCCTGCGCACTATTTTAAAATCTTGCGCACTATTGTGAAATAGTACGGTACATATCGCCGTCTGAATTTTCCAGTCGAAAAATTCAACCCTCTACGCGCCATGTTGGTGACGTCACGGTATATACATTATGCTGGGCCGTTTGCAATTGAACATGGCGCGTATAAAGTGGAAGTTGTCGACTGGAAAATTCAGACGGCGATATATACCGTACTATTTCACAATAGTGCGAAAGATTTTAAAATAGTGCGCAGGAGGGGATAGAGATTAGATGTACGGCAGTTTCAGAGGTGGGTGATTCGTAATAAAATTATCTAAAACCCTCGCTGGAGATGACTGGGGCCGACCTATAGCCCTCATACTCGTGAGGGCTATATATTATTTAGCTACCTTATTGCAACATTTTATTGGTCGATATTTTAGTGTTCAAGTCAAATTCTGAGGAGACAAGTAAAAAATGTGCTCACCTGTCACTTGAGACAAGTATTTTTTTTTCTAACATTTCGATCCCTGATGTGTTATTAGCAAAAAATCTTCGCTGGGATTATGATGTGCAACTGTAATGCTCAAGTATAATGAGACACCCTCACCCAACCCACCTCAATCCAACCCATTACCAGTGCTACGAGCAGAAAAAATTCTGACAACAGGACAAATTTATCAGGGTATTCATGTAGATGGGAAGTGGGGGTTGCAGTGACACAGGCAAATATGAATTTTTGACCGGTAGCTTTTATTTCCTATAGCATATCACATTCTCCTAAATAATGCCAACTCACAGTCCTCAGAAACTCAAAAGCGTGTGAAAGACTAAGTAAAAAGAGAACAAAACATCTCTTTTTTCACCTAAGGCCGATCCTCTATTTGAAAACAGCACAACTTGCCTTCTATGGACATTTACTCCACATGCGGGTTTGATAGCAGCATACACTCCCACTGACTTTTACCACAGGATAGCCATTCATGTCGAGAACAGGAAATGTATACACATACAGAATAGGGGAGAACATAGCCTGCACTAATGTTAACATGCACAATGCAGGTTCTTACCATACAATGTGAATGTAGAAGAATCACAGCCCTATAAAATCTACAAAGGTGAATTTCAGCATGATCCCACACGTATTAGTGTATTGAAACCACAACTTTCTCAGCTGATTATTACTTGTACTTTCTCAGCTGATTATTACTTGTACAAACTGCAGGCATGATAAAAAGCCGAACTTAAAATCAACTTTCTTTTTAACTTGGCCGTGAGCTTAATTTGTAGCTAATAATGATATAATTTAGTTTGCCAAAAAAAAAAGGGCCAGGTCAAGCACGCAATATTTCTGGTACAAATCAACGTCTATTTGTTTTCAGTTGTAAAAAATGTGCCAACTAATTATAGTGCACAGCACTGTCACAAATTCCTGTCTTGCCATGCAGATTGATGTGACAGAAAAAAAAGCAGTAGAAATTACATGTAAAAGGGTAGGACAGCTTGACATATAAATACAAAAGGTCAGAGGAATTTGTAGATCTGATAACCTAACTACATGTACATCAATATTGGATGTACTGGAGATGACAGCAGTGTAATAAAGCAGTCATACTGAAGTAGATGTGAATGGGATAGCTATGGTAACACACATACACACACCCACAAATATGACCCTATTTTGGGTTTCTCTCCCTCTTGCCATTTTTCACCCTCCAAGCATACAAACTTGTTCATCAGGATATGAGACTTTGTACATGTATGCAATTCAGACTGACCATTGTAGCTTGCCATATAGTCACTTTGAATGTTAAATGTACACAATTTTGAAACAATCACCGACCGGCTCGCTAAAACCAGGGGTATCCCTTATCCCAGACAGCCCAAATTGCAGAGCTCATAAATTAGGGATGTATGTTTGAAACGTCAGGCTCAGGCCACAACTGTTAATCGAGTGTCATCATGGTTTCTATAGAATAAAATATTGATCTGAGGAAGAAGGTAAAATATATAAGAGGAGTTTTAAACATGTCACTCTTTGTATCACAAAAATAACACAATCGACGGGCAAGGCAACTCCCCTTCCCTAAAAATTATAGGATTTCGGATTTAACAAGGACCTGTGGACGAAACATCGAAGCGGAACTGAATTGAGGTTGTCAAGGTAGGTTGCCATGGGGGCTGCCTAGTCCTGCTATTCAGCACTGACTGAAGCAGATTGGTATGTGATAATATCATGGTTCAATTACATGCCAGATCAGGACTAATTTGGTGTCATTATAGTGTGCAAGAACATGACCTTTACCATCCTGATGAGTTTGCTTTGTTACTTCCTCAATTTCTTAAGGAAAAAGGTTTCTTTTTCAGGAAGAGTAGAGATAAGCTTATCTGTGTCTAAACAGAAGTATTTGAATGCCACCCTGCATGGGATGTGTGGTCCTAGGATGTGTGCTGAGAAAGTTGCATGGTGATTCTGAATGGTTATTAACCCAGTCAGCTTCTCAGAGGTATGAAAAATTAAGGTTTAGAACCATAACTTTGTGTGACTCTTACAGGTTATGTAATTGTCAATGGGATACCTCCCCCCACCCCCAGGAAAGGGTGGAGCTGGTAAGGGATAATGTGGGCAGTATGTCGCAAAATACTTGCCGCATAGGGTGGGGCAATGCAGCAGCTATGTACGATATATGAGATCGTTGGTGATGGTCGTAGTTACCTCCTCTGAACACCACACAGAAGTGTGGTATGGGTAAGGGTAGTTTCGTTCGAAAAATGCCCTAGACAGTGGGGGTATGTTGGGGGCAATACCAAGTGATTGTGACATAGCCCCAAATTTCCCAGGGGGTGGAGGGATTCCCATTGACAAGTGCATTATCAGTCATGGCAAGTTAGCCTGCTATACTAGTACACGTTTTCCTGAGAGAATATTACACCCTATCATACATGTATGGTATACATGCATCCGCTGCTCATCCCCAAATCAATTAAGGATTTCAGTGGGGTCAGCAGGTGCACTGCCCTACACTGTGATTGTACATTTAAAAGATTATTACCCACTGAGAGCTTGTCGAGAGCCCTGCTAATGACCATTTAAATGGGGACTTGGGGGCAGGAATATACTATTATAGCTACATCTATCAACTTCTTTCAAACCACTAATATGATGTTTCAGTGCAAGAGATAGGAGCTACTGCTATCACATATTAATGTTCTACCATCAGATATCCCAAACTTAACAGAAATCAGAACTAATTAATGATGGTTGCCCCCCCCCAGCCTTCCATGCTATATTGATTATGAATTATACACTCTACAAGGAAAGTGGTTCTTGGAAGTTCAGTGTTTTCCTGGTCACAGAAAACGATATCTCAATATAATTCTAAGAAAACATTTCAAGAGGGGGTATCATGACGTCATTTTACACTTGAGAATCACGAAGTGTTCTCCACCCATTTTCACAGTGGCATCAACTTTCTCACTCAGTGCTTGTAGGAGTCGATTGCCAGTGACGTTGCCTTGTTTATTTCCAGGGTAGCTCAGTGATTGCTGGGGACGACCGTTCATGGTGTCAACCGATCTACCAGTAGCAGGATCAGATATCTCCATATACATGTAGACAAAGGTTTTATCTGACAAGATCGATCATATTCCCAAACCTACCGCAGTAATTTTCTCCTGATGTCCCTCGATCACCTTGTCTTTCTCTTCGGCCTGGTCTTGCCAATAATTTTTTTCCTCCATTACAGCGTTCATTTTCTTTTTAAGATTCCCTAAAGCACTCGATGTTTGCATTGCCACACCACCACGGTTCCGCTGCTGCACATCCATGATGGAAATTTGTGTTCGTAAGACCTTCTCTAAAAGCAAAACTTGAGGAACAGCGACTGAAAATACAGTAAAATGGCCGAACACTGGAGAAGCCGGAATGAGACGAACAACTCAACCACCGGCTAGCTTAATCCGCCAGAAAATAACACCGATTGACCCGCACTAACTATATCACTTCAGCCCACTATTGCCACCGTTGGTTTCACCGACTTCAGATTGAGATGATAATTCAATTTTTTGTTGATTTCGATCCAAGGGTGGCGATTTATAGCCTGTTCGCATCGATATCTATGCGCACGGAAGAAGTGAAAAGGCGTCTAGGTGTATTTCTAATCATGTGACCATTTCCGACTTGCTGGGAGTCACCTGTGCTATTCCGTCATCTGTCACGCCTCCCTCGGCTGTCGTTTGTCGCAGCTCTCACATGGCTTTATTATTGTCGGTATTTGACGAAGAAGGCAAGCTTGTTCATTCAGGTGAAACTCATCGGAGAAGACGAAAGAACAAAAAGCTAATGTATTAATAATTATGGCGACTTCTACAAAAGTAAAACACAAAGCATTAAGCCCAGATTAAGATTAGAGTCTAGATGATGACTGACTGGAGGCATACTGGAAGGACAAATTCAATTCCATGGTTAACCAATATCCAGGTGACACTGGAGTCCAGGCATGAGATTAAATCACCAATCCAGGTAAGCGTTTAAACGGCAATTAAGCTAAATGGGTAAATGTATCCCATTAAAATGGCCAGGCCTACAGTATTATGGGTTAAATGTGTATCCTATTAATGGCTCAGACTTTTGTTCTGTCACAGTGTCGACGACACAGCCAAATGCAGCTATAAATAATTTTACGGTTATACGGACAAAGTCACTGTAAATACTTAACTGGCCTGCTTGTCTGAGCGATAATCATAAATGGATATCGAAATAATTTGTCAGATGCAATCAAGCCAGATTTCTTCAATATTGATTATTGAATGAAGTGGGAGGGGGGGGGGGGGGGTCAGTACCCGGGTTATCGTTTCTGATTTAGCCATTCAAAAGCTATGGACATCAAAGGAGAACAAAGGAGAGATTCTGACTATATGGAGGCATATGTTGATATCATTGAAAACTGTTGACCGATTGCAGTAGGGCACGGTACCGTATACTGGTAAACTACAGCTTGTTACATTTAACTTGTTATGCCTGCCTCAATTTATGGTCGTTGAGTTCATGTCGTACGAACCATCGGCCTGTGTTTCTTGTCGATCACAATTTACTACCGAATGTCACATCTAATGTCAAAAAAACAGTTTGAAATTCAGGTTAATCATTTAACATAGGGGGGGGGGGGGATAGGAACGTTCAGTTACGTTCAATAAGCGATGAGAGTTGGTATTATTTTTATCTTTTATTTTTATTTTTAAGAAGACACAAAGCATGTGTTGGATAAATAGTTTCCCTCGATGAAGATCCAGCTCGTAGAGCAGCAAACTGCCCCCAGTTTTCGTACCTGCGTATCAGCCTATAGTGAGCAGATTGGTATGGCCGTAAGTGGCTAACGGCATACTCTGTATTACCAGAAATCCATAAAACTATGAACTTCTGGTATTACCAGTGCATATAGTTCTACCATGGAGTGCCCAATCCAAACTAAGAGCAGAAACCACTCTCAAAACAGGTGACTACAATGTTTTTTGGGCACGTATACAATTTTTATTTCAAGTAATAGATTTGAAATCAATGAAAATGTTATACTGGGCAATTTCAACATAGTAGTTCAGGCAGATGTATATCAACATTTGTTCGCGTCTTTTTTATATAGGTGTTGATGAGGAAATGTGCAGTGTGTCGATATTTCTGCATTATTTCGATATGCAATTCACACCTCTCAACCTAATTGCAACATACATTGAAATATCATCATATCTTTTATTGGGAGAAGGCGTTGGTTTCATTTGATAAAAGTTTGCCATAAAGACACGCTATGAAAAAGATTATGATTTCTTCGCGATTATACAAGGCAGCGACCATATCTTATTACTAAATCGATGTTAATTTCAAGCCTTCTGAATGTCGGATCGAAAACCGAAAATTCATTATACTAAAATATTGTACCGTGCTGCGAAATCGTTCAAGCTTCATATTCATCAGTTATCCATGCTTGATTCAGCATATCCGACTATTCGCATGAACAGCCACAATCAAAGCATGGCTGAGATGCATTTCAACTTTCGGAGACCAAGAGAAGTTACATTCAAGATGGTCATCGATTAGGATTCTGATCTTCCCTATAGGCTAGTCCGATTCATGGGTAGACGAACCATGGCTGGATATGCTGGCACTCGGGAGGGCCAATGTCAACAATAAATTGAAAGGAACGCTTCTGACATAAAATGACTTTTGTTAAAAATTGTCTAAAATTGTTCTATATTTTTTTTTGATGGTTTAGCTCATTAAAAATGATACTGATAAAGATTTTCCCACCATGAACATTTATTTTGTAGATGTACCGCGGGTATCGACATACTTGGACGAAAGATGTTGAATAGTTTTCAATACGAACCCAGTAAAACGGAACAAATGTCAATGACGGAAAGCAATGTTACAGGTGAATCCAAAAAGATCGATTGGAAATCTGAGTTGCTCCTGTGGAATGGATCTTGCTCCTGTGGAATGGATCTTGTTGAGTGTGCAATTTCATATCTTGTCACCAGTCTGCTTGGGTTCATATTATGCTCACCCTCTATGATATTTACAACAGATCTGTATTTACTTCAGCTTTGTCAGAAGAGCCACTGTATAGTGGTGATGCGCAATCAATAGTTATTTTTCAACTGATTCCCAACATCCCGCCATAATTCGGAGCATGCATTGTATGCATGCAGAAGGAAGTACTGAAAGTTCAATCTCAGTATTTCACGGGCATATAATATAACAGTAAAACCAGAAGCAATTCTTCTGGTAAAACTAAGATTTTATTGGAAACTTGCAATATAATATCCAGGTTTATTCTATATGGGTAAAAGTTGTGTAGCAAGCGTCAGATTCGACATTCGGTGTTAAGCCTTCGTCCACAAAAGAAAACACTCTCAGAAATTTTCAGGTAAAAGTCCTGAACTGATCAGGTTGTATATCCACAACTCAATTTCAGGGATTTTGGCTGAAATTCAGGGCTGATCCCTGAATGGGAGGATTTTCCCTGAAATTCAGGCAAATTTATCACCCTGATTAGTAAGTTCCCGACCCTATTCAGGTACGTAAAATTCACTAAAATCCAGGTAATTTAGCTTTAATTCAGGGTTGATATACCTGAATTTCAGGAAAGTATCCCTAGATTTCAGGTAAAATCCCTGAAATTGAGTTGTGGATGTGCAACCTGATCTATTCAAGATTATTCCCTGATTATTTCTGAGAGCGAATACTAGAAAGACCTGGCTATTTCGTATGCCAGTTTGCAGCAATTCCAAATAAGTATGAAATAAAAATAAAGTTTATGAAAAAGATGATTTCCGTTTCATCAAAGTTGGAACCGCTCGCCTGTATTCAGAGTAAAATAACTTCAGGGGGTTACGATGAGGATACACAAGCATGAGTTCAAATCCAACATGTCAAATACGTATATATATATATATTTATTGATGTAGGTCTGAATGTAGAGTATAGGAGTGCTGGGGGCTAAAGTATATATAACTGTAAATGTTCATATGGGTGGACCTAAACAATGCATTCTCTGGCAAATCAGGGAAATAATTATATGGTACATCGCCCGTATTACTGCTATGCGTATTTCTGGAATAGCCCAATATAACCCGAACATCTGAGCATTGAATAAGTCCAATATTGTAATTTGTTGTCTAACGCAAACTTTTGTGTTCCTCATCGTGTGTAATGTAATAGACATTTCTGTTCTAATCAGATGCTTCCCAGATGTATCTTGGGCAGGCTGCACATGCGCACAAATGGACGTCTTAGATTTATATATAATACCGAATCTCCATCCCCATGGTAACTCCCGTGTTCCTGAAACCCGAAACCCTGGTTAAGGTACACAGATGGTACTTCGGGGAACATGTCTACACCTTTACATCTCTACCTACACATGCATCCTATACTATATAGCAGGCTCTGTTCAACGCTAACTCTCCATGCTATATTCTCTCAGTTCTAGAAGGTTATATATATTACTTGGAAACTAATCTGCATGCACTAATGAGAATAGAAGGTCGTCTATACTGTTTGCCACTCAGAACATAAATATCCATACCCTTTTCATGGAACATCTGATAATGTTTTGTAGTTCCGTCCCAATTATAGCAAATTTTATCATAGTGTTGGAATTGATGCCGAAGTTTGGGGACGGGAAGAATATCCCCGTGGAATCGTTTTGCTGTTGCTGCATTTGGATCTGCCTCAATCGGGCGGCCCTTCTTGGGGGAAGAGGTCGTTTCTCTGGTTTTCCTTCCTCGTCAGAAGGTTCCTGATCTGAGAACATTGGTTCATTGCTGTATATAATTCGATCAAATTCATCTCGATAAGTTCCGGTAGTTGTATTCCCACCTTCGGGTTCCGGACGTTTTGTTTGTTTCGATCTCTTCGATTTTTTCTTTTCACCTTTATCACTTTTTTCCCCTGCACTCTCTCCATCTTTGTCTTTTGATTTAGATTTAGTTTTTTTCTTTTTCACCTTTTTACTACCACTTCTCTTTTTCGTTTTACCAGTTCCTTGCTCATCGGTAACACAGTCAGTCTGGGGCGGTATATCACTGGGTCCAATTGGCGAGTCTTGGCTTAAATTAAGTTGAGAATCCTGAGATAAAATCTGTACAGAGTCCTGAGATAGTCTAAGTGTTTCCACAAATTCCTGTTGTTGTTCACCGACTGCTAACTTTTCACTCATCTCGGTTAACTATTATTGCACAATCCCGAATACATGTTCCAAACTTTCTTTCTCCTTGTTAAACGTCTTCACTCACAAAGTTTCATATACGTTACAGCATAAACAGGCTGTTAACATTGTCTGGGTCACGTGGACCTATTTGTGTACAACAAACTCCACACACGTGTGTCGAATCGGTCAACGACAGCTAAAAATATCTGTCTCTAAGCAGAGGGGCGCAACACGGTTGAAGGCAAAGCTGGTAATCTCCCTATTCATTGCTTGCCTTTCAATCTGGCCGACATTCCTCGCGTTGTATTCCATATAAGGACACATGACGTCACCTCGACCCTGCCATGATTCAGCCGGGTTTGCCGTGAACCTCTGACCCAAAATAGTTTGCCAGTGCTCAGAGCTTTCACAAGTACGTTTTATATACTGGAAAGCAATCGGAGCGTAAAACATGTAGTTCACTTTGCCTTCAGCTGTTGAACTGTACACCAGACAATAGTTTTTGAACACCAATTGCAACCAGATTCCATGGTCAATCGGTCAACTGACTTGGGCGTGAACGAACTTATATAACTTTCTCAACTGCATGTTTTCCCTTAGTTCGTGTACATACCAGTATACGTAAAGCCCGGGATATAGATAATTTGATATTAGTACAGCAAATCCAGGGTTGCAAAGGTTAACGGGAAATGCAAACTAACGACTTACACTGAACAGAGATATCATATTTTGAGGGTCTCTGGTGCGAACATATCTGCAACATTAATTCTTCGTAACAAGCATGCACACACGTAACAATAAATAGACCAATATTTAATTGCCAAAACGGTCTAACTACCGTACCGTATATAATGATTTATGTACCGTTACTGTATCGGTATAGTTTTGCATAATACCATGCATCAATGTCCCATGAACAGAGATTATGAGTATGCAATGCTTGTGGACGTGAGGGAAGATGTCTAATAATTCGATCAGAGGAAATGCGTATGTAATGTCTATGGACGTGAGGTGAGATCTCTATCAATTCGATCACAGGAAGTGAGATAAGGTCTCTAATCATTCGATCACAGGAAGTGAGTTAAGGTCTCTAAGAATTCGACCACAGGAAGTGAGGTAGGGTCTCTAATAATTCGATCACAGGAAGTGAGGTAAGATCTCTAATAATTCGATCACAGGAAGTGCGAATGCAGTTTCTATGGACGTGAGATAAGGTCTCTAATAATTCGATCACAGGAAGTGCAACGATACAAGTTTAATATCTGAATTTTTTTATTTTGTTTAATTTTATCTAGCAGTAATTCTAAGAAAATCTTAGCAATGCACTAGATTTACTGAGTAGTACAGAATGTAAGCCCTATATGTCATTCGCCGTTTTCTGAATAATGGAGTTGAAAGTTGCACTTCCTGTAACTGACTTATTTGAGACGCTGGTATTGAAATTATCTGGCATTAATAATCGGGATATAGCAGATTTATATTCGGGGAAAAGATACAGATAGATTCTCACAGGAATCGTCCATCTCTAATAATATGACCATATCTCCAATGACCTGTGCAAGGAAATTTGAACTGTAATTTCTCAAGTTGCTTTAAACGTCATTGTTTCAACAGAAAATGTGGAAACGACTGGTGTGATTTGGAGTAATTTTATCAAAACTACTTTTTGCGACTGCAAATACAGTTGTGACTTTACTCTCTTTTCATTGGTTACGCCTTTTCGTGAGTTAAACTTCAAGAATTACTACATCAAATATGACAGAAATATACAGTATTAATGCAAATGTCATGAACCTAAATTATCAAACCAAAAAAGTATTCTTCAAAGAGTGAAAAAATTGAATCAGTTCTGACAAGTGAACATGGTAAATGTGGGATCAGTCAGATATATGTTCAGCGACCGTGACGACCTTGAGATAGAGACACGCCCCCTGGATCCTATAAATAACCCAAGACTGGTTTTCCACTCAGTTAAACCTAGATATTGAATTTTGCAATGTAATGCATATGCTGTGGTGAATAACTGTGAAGGGAGGGAAGGGGGCATGGGATAGGGGTGTAGCGGTTTGCAGGGCAAATAGAAACAATAGACAAAACATTCCATACGTACAAATCCCTTCAGATATTTTCATTTTCTGGTTTGTGCCCATAGGCAATTTGTTGAGAATCAATTGAGTATTTAACCATCCTAATTCTGATGAGAAAGATTCCGAATCACGGTAGTTTCATGAGATTAAGATTTATTAAACGACTACATATACCATGTACGAATGACCCTTTTTCATTGTTAAACGACAACAAAACTGTTATTACTTTAATTACTTAAAAATAAGTCATTTGATTTTGTATGATATCTCCTGTGTAACAACGACAGATAACTGTAATTTAAGCATCTTTTATAGAGAACCTGGGATGATATTCTCGATAATAGAATATCGTTTATGGAGGGGTGCAACAATTGATTACCCGCCCAAATCTACCGCACATTTATCATATCATATCGTATTTATCATGCGAGTAAAAGGTAGCTTGGATCGAGTGGCTAATTCCTCCACCAACCACCTGACTGTCACCATATGAGTGAAACAACCTTGAGAGTGACATTAAGCCAAATCCCCCCGCCGCTTCCTTCTTGGCATTTGTATCTCAGTCTGACAGGTTATCTGGACTGGTTACCTCCCCTCCTCGCAAATGTTGCTTTGATAGCAATCTATAGTAGTCTGTTATTTTGCAGGGTCTAGCTATATGTGATATAGGGATTTTAACGGGATCTATATGCAGAAGTGTTCACCAATGCTGTCTAATTTCAATATAGAATCGGTTTAGAACGTACCTTAGGAACAGTACATAATTTTTCAGAATGTATGATAACCATATTGTTTTTTTAGAATTTATATTGATAAGATAGATTCGAACCTACAACCTTCAAGAGAAAAGGTCATGAGTTCCAATCCTACCGAGAACTAACAAGTATTTTTTAAGAACCAGCTCTCTATTTCACGTCCTGTGAGACGGAATACTGTATTTCACGTCATGGAAGACGAAATACTCTATTTCACGCCCTGGAAAACGGAATACTATATTTCACGTCCTGGAAGACGAAATACTCTATTTCATGTCATACAAAATTAAGTACAGATCATACAAACATTGAACGTCAACATTTTCTTGATAATTGTAACTCACCTCGGTAACCCTCTTGTCCTGGGTTTCCAATTTTGCTTGTGCTTCCAGTAATCCTTCGTTGGCGTTATCGAAATCATTTTCCAAATTTGCGTATTTCTTCTGTAGATTACCGAGATCTTCTTCAACCTGTAGGAAAGAAGAAACACGGTTATACGGGTAGAGTAATATCATGACGAGTCCTGCAGGGCCATAAAACGGTAAGTGTGTGATAAAACGGTAAGTGTGTGATAGTGATAAAACTGTAAGTTTGTGATAGTGATAAAAGGGTAAGTGTGTGACAGTGATAAAACGGTAAATGTGCAAAAGTGAGGAAACGGTAAGTGTGTGATAAAATGGTAAGTGTGTGATAGCGATAAAACGGTAAGTGAGTGAGTGAAAGAATTTAACGTCGCTTTCAACAAGATAAAACGGTAAGTGTGCGATAGTGATAAAACTGTAAATGCGCAAAAGTGAGGAAACGGTAAGTGTGTCGTAGTAATAAATGATCAGTGTGTCATAAACCAAAGTGTATCGTATTAATAAAACGGTAGGAGTGTCGTATAGTATAGCGAAACCCTATAAGTATCATGCCAATAAAACGAAAAGTGTGTCAAAGTAATAGGCCTAAACGATAATTGTGTCATAGTAATAAAGCGATAAGTATGTGATTTCACTAAAACCATAATGTGTCGTATTAATAAACGGTGAAAGTGTCGTATAGTAACGAAACGCTATAAATGTATCGTGTTAATAAAACGGCGAATGTGTAGTAGAAATAAAACGATAATGATGTCATAGTAATGAATCGGTAAGTGTGCCCTAGTAATTAAACGATAAGTATGACATATGGTAATAAAATGTTGTCGGTTATTGTAATAACACGCCAAGTGTGCAGTGTTTTGTGCTGATACAGTTGTAAGTGTAAGTAAGACGGTAAATGTGTGGGAGTAATTAGACGATACATCTGTCTTAGTAATAAAACGGAACCGGTGTAAAGCAAAACAATGTCCGAGATAGAAAAAATGTCAGGCTCCTATATATAATAACCTGGCTAAGACATTTTCTTCCTGATTTGTAACTAAGGTACCGGTAATATTGTTCTTATGAGAAACATATGAAAAGGCACATTGTTTCCTGGAATGTTCTTTTCTTTCACATTGATAATTTTGTAATAAAACGTCAAGTGTGCCGCACTAAAACACTAAGGATGTCATATATTAACGAAGTAGCAATTGTGTCTTCATAGAGAGAAATGGTAAGTGTATCGTCGTTTAGTGACGAAAGCAGCAGGTCATTTTGTCTTCTAAATGCAACAATATCCATAATCTACTCTTCCTTTTTTATATAACGAAAGTATGATAAATAAAGGTAGGTTTCAACTGTTTGGATCGTGGCATTGTTACAGAATTATTTAATTCCATCTAGATGATATGTGCGATTAAATAAAATATCTTTGGTCTAATTTTGCAAATAAAATATACTTCGGTCAGAATAGCTTCGATAAAAGCTTTCAACCAGGACTTTCATGCCCCATTCACGCATGCGCTTAAAAACTGTCAACAACCAGCACGTGGTTGCCATCTGAGCATCGCTTGTTGACATGTCAAGAATGAGGAACTGTCAAAGCTACTACGGGACACATTTTACTCACGAAAATATTTCAATTGTTCCATGGACAGCTAGGCCAAATGAATTTATTTTTCGTTTCTAATCGAAGTTGAACTGATTTTAGTAGGGATTAGACAGTTTTGGTTTGTTTAGTAACTCGAATATGAGAACTCCAAAGTTTAATATCTTCAGGATGAGATATGAGAAACACGAATATCTCAGGTCTTCAACATAAAATATGTGGTGAAACTCCTTTATTAAAAAAACAAAGATGGCGTTTTCCGTGAGAACTCGATATGTTACCAAAGCGAGCTGTCCTTAGTCAAAGTTGATTTGGAGTCGTATGTTTTACTAGATGATACGTCACCAATTTCAACGTTTATCTGGACTGTATGGTTGGTTGTCGACTCGTGTTGAAGATGTTTGTGAGTGCATCAAGTAATACCAGCCTGGTCGGGCAGGGTAGGAGTGTGGTACCGGTAAGTATATGCATGTATGTAAGTATGTACGGTTCATCTAGAACCGCTGATCAGATTACCAAAATGGCGGCCAACATGGAGGAGCATACACTAAGAAAGAACACTTTCTATTTATAAAGATTTGTTTCGTGCTGAAGGTCGCCATTTTGCTGAGCTATGCAATTCTTGTGGAAATGTATATTTCTGGTCTAAAACAATTCTGGACCAATGGTTTTCAATAAGGATTTACATTTGTTCGTCCTTGATTGAAATGTGTATGTAGCAACTGTCACAATATTGAATGGCATGATACATGTACAGGATGAGGTATTGGGAATGTGCTATATTCTCATTGCACTTGGTTCAAAGCAAGTATTACAAATCAGATATACATCGAAGAACATTATATAAATCGTTCGATATTCTATATTTTTAACTTTGAAAATATTAAATGGAACCACAATATCATATATATACACCGGTAAACCCGTCTTAATTATATAGAGAATTTGTTTTTGCATTCACTTTCATCGTTACATGAATTGAGGAAATGAATACGGACAATTGATGTACGTAAATGCAGAATAATGACCAAATTAAAGGTTAATACATGAATCTTACCTTGGCCTTTTGCTCTTCGGTTTCCCTCAGTTTTTGTTGTAACTCCTCCGCCTTATCCAAGGCATTCTCTTTCTCCATCTTCATGGCCAACATCTTTTTCTTGATGGCTTCCATGTTGATTATTCTCTGTATTTACCCGAGAAAGAAACGATAAAAATGAATTAAGGGAATTGAGAAGTCGGAAGGAATGCTTTGACGAGACGGACTGGCCGGACGACTTGCGATGTACCGGGATGGTGGATGTACGAAGTGACTGCAGACGAGAGTATAGGACCTAGTGCCCGAGAGTGTTAAGGCTTCACAGGGGATGCCGACCCTGCAAGTTAACGGTACTGATGACTCGAAAAGGCTGCGCTGAAGTAAACTCTTATTGGCTTGGATAAGTAACTTTGTGGCTTCGTCTTCTTAGAACGTTTCCTGTAACCTATCAGAAGATGCATCCCGTGAAAGGAGACTGGTCGATTGATAAACGTCACGGCAGACCCAGATAAAGTTACCACCTTGTTTGGCAAAGCTAAAAGCCTGCGGTATACTCTTGGAATATCTCATTTGTATAACTCTTACTTCGCTGAGTTAGTTCCATAGTGGGGTGTCGGGAGTGTTTGTAACTCTATCGCTGCTAATCTCTTGCGTTTAAATTACATGAATGACCAAAGCTGATTAATTAAGTTCCAAATCCCAATTACGCTGAATTGTGCCGTTAAAATCACCTCGACAATAAAATAGCTAGCCCTTATAATTCCACCGATCCTCCCTATGTATTTCTGCAATGGCTTGGTCTGTTACCCGAAATGCTCCTCGTTTATGAAAGTCGAGACACAGCAGGTCGACATGTACTAATACATACAGTATAGAATAACCCCCATTCGGACCCCATTGCCATATATTATACGTTACTATGGTAACCAGAAATCTGCAACTGAAGATAGTGAAGGTTTTGACAGATGGTATATTCCTAACGTAAACACCAGTTGTGTCAGTGATCCAGAACAGAATAGCATATGTGTATGTTCTAATGGTAATTCATTCATAGAGCAGTTTAGCGGTAATTTCAGCTGAAAGTTTCCAAGAGTATCTTGCAGCAGTAGAATATGCATAATCAGTACGTCTCGGTTTTCTTTTAATGATACGCGATATAATAAAGCTAAGTTGAGAATCGTATTAGATCATCGAACATTCCACGTCGCGTTCTGTGGACCTGACTGAAAATCCGCTTTCCAGGAGTTGTAATTTTGGTTTGCGATAATGCTTACCTACTTCCTAGATGACTTCTAGAATGGTATATGATGTGAAGAAAGGGGCCGTTTTCTGAGCAGTGGTGTTATGTCCTCATATCTTGGCGCTTTATACTCAGAATTGTTAATGACAATGATTTATCCATTATTCATTAACTCTAAATGTGTGAATTGTCAGTTTGCGCAATCTGTGAAGACAGCTGTCTATTCTGTACTGGGTGTTGGAGGAATATGCAAAAACTGCTAAAACAAATTGTTCATGTCGGCCTTCAGTCGAAACGTAAACAATTGTTGTGAGCATTTTTTCTCTGTTGATCACACTCGGCATCATGGCGTTCAAAGGTGGAGGTGAAAAGGGCAAACGGTTTTGTTTGATATCAGACTTTAATTAGCGTATCGGTGGTAAAAAAGACAATGGTCCATTTTTTAATGCTCGTTATTTTTTTAATCATTTTCGTCATTCCTCACTTTCTCTTACAATTTATAGAACAAAATATACGGCGATGAATAGGTTATCGCGTACGCATTCCAGAATCTTGAATTCATCGAACAGGAATTCTAAGCATTCCACAGTTCCATCGATTTTCATAGAAGTGAACACAATCAAATGTTTCCCAGCAACTCATCTGCCATCTCCATACAAATCACACATAAAGCAAAACATCGGTATGCTGTTCAGGTTTTACATATACTAATGACCTATTCATGATGTAAATGTGGAATTCTTAACCACAGCAATTAGCAACACAATCGGGCAACCAATTATATAATATGACCCATGAAGCATTGTTATATACTTCAATTGGCGAAACAAAAGTACGATAGGAATTGTTACTGATCTCATTCTCATCAATATTACCTGTCATTCAATTATATTCATTACATGTAACTCCGCCAGTCGATATTTATTCACTTTCACCATTAATAATAACTATAATCGTCAGGAGTAGTGGAAGATTAGGGCCTTCAAGACACAGGTGCAGGTGTATGATCAGGATCAGTGATGTCATCAACGGAAGTGACATCGTCACCGGAAGTGACGTAACACAAGATCAGGCTCATGGCGGATGAGGGAGGCAAGGTCAGGAGCGAATGAAGCTGTAAATGAGCTTCCATATCTATGATCTGTGAATAGGGAGCAAATTGTTCATAGGCTCTTTAACGGAGAAACTGAGCAAACACGACCGAGTATAATTTTCAACATTATTTGTTAAAAAGTTTGAAGAAAGTTAATTACTTGACCTATTGTTCACCATGCGTTAGACAAACATGCGTGGCACTCCTTCAGTGATCGTTGACAAATCCGATCAGAAGTGAGTATCTCCAGACGCCTTGTCTGACAGTTCATTTTAAAAGCTTAATTTTTGAGCATAAGGAAACATTTTTCACCAAGCTATAGAGCTAATCAAATTTATCTTTATGTTATGAGAACACGCATTTTCGAATTTTGGAAGCCTGTTAAGGAATTTGGAACCATAATTGGATATCTCCAGACGTCTTGACCGACAGCTCATTTTCGACACGAAGAAAATTATTTATCACTATTTTCACCAAATTATGGTGTTTTTTAATGAATTTTTTTATTAGGCGAAAAATCAAATTTTCGATTGTTGGAATCTTGTTGGGGAGCATGAACCCTTCACTCTAGTTCATTTTAGGGGAAAAGAGTGTTCTGAAATACTCCAAACGGTTACCGAATCTATACAATATATCCGATGTCCCTAACCCTAGGGAACGAAAGTATAATTCATACAGAAATATCCATAGAACAGCATCACAAGTTCAGTCCCTTTAAAACTTCTGATGTTGTTAATTTATATGGCAATCTTTTCAGGAATATCATTACCAGCAGCTGGTTATATGCTACAAAGCTCTTTGTGCCCTAGTAAATGTCAAATACTTCAGCGATGCTCGGAATACCGGTAACCAAAGTCTACATGATTCATATATTCATATAATACTGGAAACAGTATTTCAACTGTTCACCCCGCCCGCTCCCCACTGGTCAGTTGGTACGTTAACTCTTGTCTTCGAAACTGTCAATG
The DNA here is from genome assembly GCA_036873755.1 of Hanleya hanleyi. Lineage (NCBI taxonomy): Eukaryota > Metazoa > Mollusca > Polyplacophora > Lepidopleurida > Hanleyidae > Hanleya > Hanleya hanleyi. The sequence continues at coordinate 74,575 of JAVTVY010035822.1, forward strand.
AGCCAGTTCTGGAAGTGGCATCCAATTATGGGTAACACGATATGCATGGCATCAGGATCGTAACTATGAGATAGTTTTTCATTATGTAACCTATAATTCAATTAATTACATTTATTAAACCCGCCAATTGGTAATTATTAACATTTTTTAACCAACTCCACAATAACAATGGTGATAGGTTTCCCTAATACATTGAGAACATAGGATTAGTTTTGAATGAAGGGGGCCTATTTAAAATATATTAAAAAATACCTACACCAAACCGGTTTAGGGACCCTAATGAACCCTAACCCTACCTGGCCTGAGGGGGGGGGGGGGCCTACCAAACATTCTCCGCTATCTCCGGAACGACAACAAATTTGCATAAACCCCCCCGAGCAGAGGATCATGGGAAAATTCAAAATGGCGGCCACGTGGGGTACCAGAAAAGTGATGTTGACGTTACTGTGACGTCATCATAGCGGCCATCTTTGGATTTTTCTTACATTTTCTGGTAGAGCTTGACCCAAGGGTTTAGTGTGGTAAGTTTCAGCCTCGTAGCTTAAGGGGGAAGAAAATTAATTGGGGGGCGGGGGGGGGGGTGAAAACCAAATATAGGGGTCATTCAAAAGATATATAATGCAGGATGATGTGGTGTATGTGTGTGTAGATGGGGGCATTGTTTTCCACCACCCTTTTAATGTTGTGTTCAATTATAACATTCATTGGTAAAGCGTTACGTAATTTTTTCAATGACCAAATAGAACCCAATATGCATGACCATAGAAGCAAATCGGTGCATGCACTGTATTCATATCGGTTCAATTGCACTGTCAGAAGGATTGAGTCAATTTGACCAGATATTTTTGAGTATAAACGAGACGGACCCAAATATTTTGGGTCATTTTGACTCACATAATTTGGGTACGTCACGTCTACACCCAATCCTTCTGACTGTGTAGAACGAGTTTTATCATTTTGTTACTATGTAATTCTATTCAGTTGCAATAGTTCTATAGATTCAAAGCGTCACGATAGCGTCCATTGACCAGAGGCTGTAGTAAGTGCAAAACACCCTATACCACTGCACCAGATACTTTTGCAAACTCGGATACGCTGACGCTTGTTTTTGTTTACGATATCATACTGCCATTTCTAGAAAACTGCATACCAGCGTAAGATTATGTGTATATGAAGTTCTACAAATGTTTGTTCAGTGGTAACTAATAACCGAAATAAGAAGAGACTAATTACAAAATGTGAAAAAAGGCCACAGAAATGGCAAAAAACAAATATAGACCAAAATCAGGAAAAGTCCAAGACACAGAACACCATCTCAAGATATCCAAAAAGATCCAACCACAATCCCGAACCAGAAGACAGTGACACGTGGAATTCAGAAAATGACCAACCACAAACCGGTGTGGAGGCTAAGAATGTCCGGTGGCTAAGAGTGTCCGGTTCCTATCTCCTAACCCAGCTAGTACATTTTCTTCACATCGAGGACAAGTGTCCGTCCTTGGTTGCAATAGAAAAGGATATGAAAAGGGACAGTAACAACCAGGAGATTCTTATCCATCACACCGGACCAGAAAGACAATCACAAGCGGAAATCAAGCGGAAACTAGAAAAGGTTCGATTGCGAACTGAAACGGCAAGCAAAACCTTCGTACTCTGAAAGCGATTCAGTGCAACTGAGATTGATGACACTATGGTGTGATGAAAATGGCATAATAATTGCATATTTTTTGTTATGTAATATTCACTGATCTGCGTGATAAACCGTAGATGTGTTGAATTCCTGGTTTGTTGTCTTCTTGTGCGAATCACACTGGTGTCAGAAGTGGGGTTTCCTCTTCAACCCAGATAAGCACAAACACGGGCGAAGGTGGGGTCCAGTTTTCGTCGACTCTCATAAAGCTACGGTCTCGGTGAGATTGGTTGAAATTCCAGTGGTAGTTCCACTCGATGGTTATCGACACAATTTGGAGAACTTACACTGGAGACTGACTAACATTTTGCAGGAGTCTATATAGGACTGCTGTACATACATTTACTTGTAGAATACTGGTATTGAAAATTTAGATCTACATCTGCTGTGTTGCCCAAGTCATTTTTATGCATCAACTGGTTTGTTTGCGCAAGAATTGAAAGACGAGCAATTAGTACATGCCATTATTTGTAGAATTAATACGAATATTGATAATTGTGAAGTAATACCCTCTTCACTGTACTCCTACTGCACAGGCCTACTATGAAACGAACTGTAATTCCAGATATTATTTCTTTTGCATAACGGGTAATTTATTGGACATTTGTCATTACCCCGTTGCATCTTGATAATTTCACAATAGTATTCTGTATTACACAGACCAAACGAGGTCCTGTTACATGAGTTTCACAGAAGGGCTTTAACATGAAGCTGGCAAGGAGGGAACGAGAACAAACTTCCTCTTACGAACAACTTTGCAAGATAACATCCGACCAGACGAGCTCACGTTTACCAAAATCATTACTACCTTGCAAAACAGCCAGTCATTATCACAGGCCCTCGCAGATTCGTCAAATATTACAAGAAAAAATACCAGGAAGTCAAAGCAAAGTAACACACGATCACAAATCCATCCTCACAAATTTTCACTTCCATGGCATCGATACCAATATGTACAGACTGTGGCAAGGCTAAAACATTTGGTGAAACCTCTCGGCCTAGATCCAGTCTGAATCCAGAGTCTAATACCACAAGCAAGTGGAATCAAGGGAGAGCACCAAAATTTGTTGAGTTCATTCACGTGATCATAATGGAAAGGCAAAGTCAGCGAAATGATGATCGACCTGCCAATAAAGCTTATGGAAGGCGGGTTACAAAGAACCGATAAATTACTAACTAAACTCCCAGCGTTGATTGCTCAATCCAATCCTATTCTGACAGAATGCAGTCCCTTAATGGTGGTGAAGAGTCGAGGGGGGATATCAACTGATGATAGTTATTCAACAAATCCCATGGATGCGATCGTAATACCTGCTGTAAACACCATTGAAATAGAGGAGAGGAATCCGATGGACACTTTGGTAGATGGACCAATTATATCCGAGGATTTCTCATACGATTCTAATTCGTCATCAATGAAAGTTGAATAACAAAACCTGTATAATGCAGAAGAAGGAGTGGCAACAGACGTCAAAGAAATAGTCACAATGGCCAGCAAGGAGAGCCCATCGCTCAAGATTCTGTCGGGGGGATACAGACGTCTTGACCAAATCTGACATCCGTCAAACGGATGTCTCAAAAGAACCTAAATCTACGGTCCCCCAAGTCGTTTGCCTCATTCAGTGGATGGCATTGCGACGTATGTCAACAACAGTTATAGAACGGATGCAGGGCTGAAGCAGGGGCGGATGTTACAGTGCTACCCGGGGATTTGGAAATAGTTTTGCCACTAAGGAACACGGATTCACTAATGCTAAATTGCGATCAAATGTGCGCTCCTTTTGGCTAAGGCCTCGGCAGTAGTACGTGTTCATGAACCTTGGTTTTCTAAATGATGTAGGCCAGACCATCCTGACATGGCTGGTTGGTCCGACAAATTGGGCAGTGAATTTATACGAAAAGCGATATTGACCACAATTTCAAAGCCAAGCCCGTAGACCTCTATGATACAGAGGTGATCCTACCCAAGATCGAAACGATGGTACCGTAATAGAAAAACTGGGAACATCTTATCCAGCCGGTTGTGCTGCTTTGGTTCGGGCTTAACTTCCAGTGAGATGGCTTGCTGGATCGGCTGAGTTGGAAGGAGTGACATATGAAACGAAGCTTGACCCTGATCCAGAAAGTAGAGGCTTCCATAAGGAGTGTCGGGACATATTTGCCACGGACAGCAAAGCCCCAAGTTCCTCACCGTGACTGTTCCATCCCACCATATCTGAGGAAGGTCTGCCATGTCAACAAGTGAAATTGTCCCCATCGGGATACCACAGTTGCAGTGACGTATAGTCTTTGTCCGCATTTATCCAAGATATGGTTATCAACGTATGTACGTTTAGCCGCGCACCACTAGTTGAAACCATGCGATCTGCCATGTCTCTAAACAGACTTTCATATATTTGCTGTTCAGAACTTCACTCGTTTGTGTTTATTAGCGAACACATCATGACATTTGGCGACGAGGATGGGAACACAATAATACGACAACAATGAAGAGGAGAAGCACCTGACAAGTGTGATCTTCTGAACAAATATGTCGGGTGGGGCGGATGGGGGCAATCAAACTGGAAACAGCAATAGGCACTCGTAGTATATCGAGGAACTCTCTATTCACCAATGAGCACGCCTGAATTCGCGGAGTCCGTTGAATCGTGTTCGATCCAGAGTCATTTTCCTGATCACTGTCAGTCTATTCAAGTGTCACCATGGTCACCTCGTGCAGAGAACACCTCGTGCAGAGAACACCTCGTGCAGAGAATATTTGGCTTAAACATATGACATTCGGTTTGGGTTGTCTGTCGTATATCAGCGACGATGCCAAAACCGAGGGAATGTGCTCTCAGGGAAATGCTCTGTTCCAGATCACAGATCATTGGGGTCACCTTGGATTGTTGGGGCTGACCGGAAAGCTTTGGGAGCGATACATGACAGGCTGGCGAACAAAGCATATACTCTGGAGAACTATCTGTATTGGGTTGCGGGAACATGCGAGGATACTCCCGATAGTCTACAGAAGTGGAATTAATACGAACGACGGCGCCAGAAAGAGGAGAAACCACAGCACGGGACAGGCTCCAATGCTGTGGATTCTGTTACAGATGGAATCGCCTGTGTATGCCTGTATGTATGTATCCCTAAACACTTGTCACCATAAGAACTACAGGAACACGCTCATGGAACGGGGGCGGGGGCTGTCAGACGTGAACTTCGGAGTGTGTAAGCAACCAGTCAGGGTCACATCAGCATGCCTTGTTAATTGAATACAAAATGTGACCCGTTATGGCAGAGCGTGAATGGATATATAGAGTGTCCTACATTTATTTTAATGTGTTTAATTTTAAGACTAATGATTTGGAGTGACCTTAAACTTGTAGTCGAATAACTGTTTCCTTGTTACAATTTATGATATATTTGTTATGAGTCAGAAAGAGTGACATCAATTTGTTGTCGTATTCAAGACAGAATTTTGATGGGACTCAAACAGTTCAGAGCACAGTGTAATGAATATGACCTAATAATATTATAGACTATAAATCGTGGCGTCACGGATATGGTGGTTCCTGCTTTGCTGACTCGTGATATTCACTTGTCTGCGGAATTTCTGGTGTGTTGTCTTCTTGTCACGCCAACGACCCCTGCAGATATAGACGGTATTACAATGTATTCCAGAACACATCATTTGTTATATACATGTAATGAAAATTATTGGACAACGCCAAGTCGCCCACGCGCTCCCGTTCTCTCTCCTCCCATGGTTACACTCTGACCATATACTTGGTTCATACTTAAAAGTGCGGGGAAAGTTCACCAGACACATATGATATGATGAGGCATCGGATGAAAGCCGACGCGCCAGATACACAAGGTGAGCAAACAGAAAGCTTGACCGAGGCCAACAGGACTGATGCGCCGTTATTTTGGTCCCTCATTTGTGGATTAGGGTGTCACTGCTATCGATGACGAAAGGTATAGGATATTTATATCATACAGCAGGCGTACATCAACATGCCCCCTCAAATACGAAGAACAGCCAAGAACAGAAGTGTATGCTTTCGCTTGAAATGAAGAGAAATCCCACGCACAGATCAATCTTGAAAACCAAGCGTCACTTATAAGTGTATGGAGTTGCCACCCACAGAGGCCCGGAAAATGCGATCGAAGTACGAAAACAGCTGTTCGGAAATTTGTTGACCTCACACTATCCCAGACTGGCAAGAGACGTTCAGTCAATGTTGGCTTCTCTTTCGATGAGTGGTTACGGCTGACGTCACACCATACTGTTATGAATGAAGAAGACATCCAGAACGACTAAATAGCTTGAAGCATATCATGGAGTGGATAATAAAAGACGTAAATGGCGTTATTGCGTAGAAACGGGTGTTGATGGGCGTTACTGCGGGCAGAGGAGGCGGTGGTGGGAGATGTTCGGTTGCTCTTGCTCACTCCTTACTATCTCCTCGCGCATTGAGGTACTGTACTGCGTTAGGGCGTTGGCGATGTTAATCGCCATATGATCGTACAGTGTGCGAGGTTTGATTTGTCACCACGCGATGACTGTCAAAGGTGAATAGTCAAAAGTCATCCGGAAGTGACTTCGAACCGGCAGTGACGTCGCCTATCAAGGTCGTCTCCATATGACTCCCAAAACGCCTCCGTATTGAGTGTGCGTGCGCAAACTGACCCCAAAGATTAGCCTATAGGATTGGACCCTTCTACGGAGGGCCAATGTCTGGCTGATGCAGCAACAACAACATTTTCCCAGTGTGACGCCAGATTTTGAAATTGAACACGAGGCAACGCTATGTCATCAGTCAACTGAGACAGTCACGTGGTTGTGTATGAAGATTGAGGTCAACCTCCCCACAGCGCATGCTCCATTTTGCAGGCTCCATTACCATCCCTGCCACCAATAGCGGAAGTTGACCTTTATACGTTGCTATGACGTATAGGGGAAACCAAACGACGAACGGTTCAATTTGAATCCGGCCGACCAACTCCTTTAATGTTGCACATGAGCGAGCTACTTTTCATATGCTCTGTCCAGATAAACAGGGAAAATTATCTCTAGATAATTCTTTTTAACGCTAGGTCAACAGAGGTATTATGCAGACTTGAAAAGTAATCGAAATGTTCCGTAAACATCTATTTTACTATATGTGATGTTACTTCCGGCGATGTGCGCGAAGGCCCCGAATCCGGTCCAAAAATCTGACTGGTGGCTGGGGTGTTATTAGACCCCCAGCGAGGTGGTTGGATTGAGGTGGCTCCTATAAATAGTGATCCAATGAGAATGCTCGTCTTGGTTCAAAATGGCGGGGGTCGCATGACCAATCACTGAAGGGGAGACAGCTGGAACAGTAAGCGTACACTGTCTGTTAATATCTTGATTTAACAGAGAGTCGTACAGTCTACCCCAAAGATCAAAGATCATCCCAGCTGCCTCGCTGCAGGATCAGACCAGTCGTTCAACACCGCTGCTCGCTCTCCGCAAGTGAGCAAGGCGCATCAACCGCCTCCCTCCTTCCATCGCCCAAACTCGCCGTCCAACTCCGCCGCCCCGAATCCTTGGGTTAATCAGTAATACATACTACATTGGTTATTGGGGTTATTTTCGATTCTTTTCTGATTATTTTTGGTTTGTTTCTTCCATGTTATTTTTGGTTGTTTTCTGTAATTAGTCCCACCCGTTAAGACTGGCATTGAAAAACTATTTACTTTTCTGCACCTGTCGGAAAATGCAATTCACAAGTCATGCACGGCAAGCGAAAGACAGAATGTCAGTCAAGTGTTTGGGGGATATATATTTATATCCAGGATGGTTCTATAGGAGCCAACGTATCAGTATACTTTCTGGCTGCTGGTGGTGAGTATTTTTGCAAGCGATGAAGTCTTGTAAAACTGATTGCGTGTGTGAAAACAGGTGAAAAGAAGTTATACAGGGTGCCAGAGGAAATGAAAAATAACCTCCCATTTATATCTGTTGGAATCTGTCAAGTAATATCACGTATGCTCGGGTCTGATGGAATCTTCCCTTCTAAAAGTACACTCACAATCAACTGCCGTATCACCGCAAGGATGAGTATACCTCGGTGATTTCCGGCGCAGAGAATATGGACAAGTTGCGATTGTTCATGCACAGATCATGAGTTGAAAATATACACACTACCCATAATATCATTTGGTCCCGGTAGGCCTAATCCTTTCCTCGCGAGACTAACTTAGGAAGAGAACATGTCCATTTTGAAACTATACTTTCGGCAGCTATTCAAAGTGGAGTCTGGAAAATGCCGTCTGTAAATAAACCATCACGTGGATTGCTTCAGCCAATCGAAAGGTCATCGGCCGCCATTTTGCAAATCATGTGATTCTGAAAAGTTACGAAATTTATTAATATTTGTGTCCTTTCGAGGCTATAGGTAGTCGATTGGAAGTCATCAAAAGTATTATTTACCGGATTTCCCAAATCTGTACCAGAGTATACAGTGACGTAATGGATATCGCCCTGCAATAATGGAGATGCTCGAGTCTCAAGCCTTGTTAAGGACGATTAAGGGGTCCAAAAATTGTTGAAGGCGACGTTAAAATCCTACTCACTCACTCACTAACGCAATGATGTTTGAGTTCATTGCATGTATTCTATAATGCAATCAATTTGAAATGATTGTAACTGTTCATGTACAGACAATGGAGAAGCTGGAACATACATACGTTGCATATATGAGTAGTATAGAAACCACCTCTTGTAGACGACGTCGATGATGTACGCCAGAAAATGAACGATACACCCAATTTTAGCATACAGTGTAGGATTTTTTTGATGAATGTGAATATTATACATTTTTGAGTGGAAAGATTGCATCCCAATAAGGGAAAGTTATCGATTAACCTGTCTTGCAATTTGTAGATTCTACTATGGAGATATCACTTTGCCTGTCTGGTCGGCGTGGAGGTCTGACGAGCATTGTTGCAATTGAATATTTTCATCCAAATGGTGTAAAATAGTTATTGGAACATTATTTCAAACAATATCCCGTTGGCATTTTACGCCAATGAAAACAAATTAAATCTGAGAAGTTCACATGTTGTTATTAAAAGTCGATGGGAATAGACCTGCCACTTCTCATCAAAACGGAGTAGAACTACACTGTTATAAATTACCGTTATTTTACAGTAAATGTATGTTGGAGTTTACAGTACATTCAATCGAAAACACATTAATCTGTAAATTGAACTGTGATATTTCAGTTGACATCAACTGCAATGGGTAAACTGCGCACACACGTAACATAAAATCCTGTTTTCTCTGAAAGGAGGTGGATATCTTTGCACACGAAACGCTCAGTTGCAGGAAACATCCGACACCTGCGGTGTACGATACAACATTCAGAGCATTATCAGAACACGCGTTGGAACGGACGCAGCGGCTAACTTTAATTTTCGATCTGTAGTACGGTTTGGTTTGGTTTTATCAATCTTCACATTTCAAGTTAAATACTACACTAACGTTCCGTCATTTAGTGTTCGACTTGGATATGCGAAGATGGGTTTTATCTGACTTGGAGTTGTGTCCTACTGTGTAAAAATTGCACAGATTCGTTCGTGATTGTTTACGAAACTTGTGGTGATCGCATTTGTAAACACGAAGAGCTGAAATACACGAAAGAGCAATGTCCATTTCGGCCTTCCAGTGACCTACGTTGCCGCGGAACCGATAATTGTAGAAAATGATGCCACGTAATTGTATTGATTAAAGAATTTTGAAACAACGGTAATGGTAAATTACAGGGCAACCCAAATTTTACAGTTGAATGCCTGTCATAAAATACGGTGCAACATTTTACAGTACAAAGCCTGTTAAAAAACGGTTATTGTAAAATACGGTGCAACGTAATTTTACAGTTGAATGTACTGGCACCTTTACTGCCAGTACATTTAACTGTGAATTTACGGTGTGATTTATAACAGTGTACGTTTAGATATGCGAAACTAGCTGTTACCTATGGAAGCTAAACACCAATTTCTTCAATTTGATTTGTCAAATTTTTACTTCACATCATGGTTTAAAACAATAAACGAAAGATGGAGAAGTATAACTTGTTTTATAAATGATTATTAACAAAAGATAGAGAAGAAAAATTGAAAACAAAATGTCTATATAAAAGTTCGACTATCTATATCAGGCATTCAGTTCATAGAGAGCACTTTCTGTGTATTCATTAGTATAATTATGTAATGGCTCAACCCGTCTACAGGAGCGGCGGCGCCTGGATGGAACGGGGGGAGGGTGCAGCCTTTTTTTCGATAAAAACGTTAATTAGCGCCGGAAATTGCCGCGTTTGGCACCCACAACCATTTCTTGTAGAGGTGTTAGAATTTTTTAATTTTTTTTGCCTATTTGAAAGAGTAGAACAGCGGGAATCCTGAAACTTCTCTGAAAATGTGACAAAATGCGCAAACTGGCGAGTAGATTTTTCAAATTTCAATACGGGGTATAGGACACGGACCCCCCGCTTCTCGGGAGGGGGACACCACGACTCCCGGTCCCACCCCCCTTTTTGCCCTCCCCCATGTTGAATTGCTTCAGTCACGCCTGGTTTATATATCAAGTGATCAAATAGTCACGTGATTAAACATGAAGGTCGGATATATTATTTCTCTGCACCATATACGTACCCTGCTCATGATCTATACCGTATACCCTAAAGCTGTTCATAAGCAAGTGACCCAAAGACCCTGTCTTTTCACTACTAATATACCCTCGCCGGTATTATGCAAACAGTAATTGCCAATTTAGAAATATGTCCGAACCCCCTCGAATTAATGAGAGTTACTGACCCAGATAAGTGCGTGGTATAATTTAATCGGTTCAAAATACAAACAGGTCATTCTGACAGTGATTGTAATATAGTGTATGAATAAAGATTGTCTGAAGCAAAAAAAACAGATCACAGCTGCAGCGTGCGATTACTCCACATGAAGATAGTTCTCTGTATGTAAGGGATATTTTTGCCCACAGGTGCCGGAGGATAGCAGATTTTATCGCGATTCTTCAGTACAGTGATTGCTACATTACCGATAAACAAGCAACCTTTCAGAAGCTTAAAACATATAAGTAACGCGCTGTATGTTGTTTTGGGGTGATCTGGGAAGCTCCCTCTCCCCACTCCTTTCCATACATGATATCCCGTCTCCGACGCCCATGCGCGAATCATAGGATAGTGTAGTCGACTATTTTTTACCTCTGGGTAAATTTTGGCAGAAGGAGTATTGCCGTCGTCAGTGTCGTCAATCTATGTCTCTGTCCATCATAGATGTTGCCACAATATATCTTGAAGGAACTCCAAATTCATACACCAGCTGCAGCTGTCGATGGCCAGAAATCTGTTTAAAAATGACCGACCTTGACCTTTTTTTCGATGTCAAATTACACGATGAAAATAGATTCAATGCTATAGCATGATATCTCTTCGTATCAATTCATACCATAGAGCTGCTTATTGATCAGAACTTTATTGGAGATGTCTGACCTTGACCTATATTTTCAATGTCAAATTATATGGTGAATGTAGATTTAATGCTGCTAGCACAATATCTCTTGGAAGATTATAGACTAGATTTCTGTGTATTCATACCACATGTGGCTAGCTAGCGATGGAACCTATCAAAGATATCAACCATGACATATTTTCTCAAGGTAAAGTATATTAAATGTAGCAAATATCTTGAAGGATTGCATATGCTCATTGACCAGAATTGTATTTAACATGACTGACCTTGCCCTACTTTCCAACGTCAAATTATATGGTAATGCTGTTAGCATAATATTTCTTGAAGCTTTGGAGCTAGCTTTTCTGGATTTGCACAATATGCAAATCTGATCATTGATCCCAACTCTTTGAAGTTTCCTGTTTATAAGGTCAAAGTATAAAGTAAAAACTAAGTGTGCTTTGTCCGCCATTGATGTTATCACAATATACCTTTAACCAGTAACATAAGATGATCGATCCTGGGTTTTTCAAGATCAAATTACATGTTTCTAACAAAACTAGGTCCAATGCTTTTAACAAAATATCTCTTGAAATATTATTCATTAACACCGCATATGGATGGATGGCTGTATTACAACTAGTCATCAAACAGAATATTATCAAGACAGACTGATATTCCAGCAAGTCCATATATAAATCTGGCGGCGATGAACCAGCCCCAACTGAAGGTAATACGTGATCTTGTCCTAGTTTAAGCGGTACACGTGTATCAATATAACTAGATAGCTGGACTATTACCAGACTTCCCTAATTTAAACCACACATGCATTTAACATATTACTCATTGTATCGGGATTCAAGCCGATGGCTGTAATAGTATGCATGTGGGCATACCATATGCCCATCGTCCGTAACGATAAGATAAGATTGTGGCTCTCTTTATGTCAGAAATGCAAATCTTCGATAAGAGAACTGATGATACTGTTCTGAAGGATATTTATGCCATCACCTTATTGCAAGTGATGTCGTACATAGACCATGTTTTAAGCGTCCATACAACGAAAGCATTGTGTGTAAGGTTGTATATATCGGTACACTATTTCCAGTTAGCCATCCATGGATCTACACCACCAGACAACTGTAAACGACTGAAAATAACAGATAGGCTATACGGATTTTTCAAAAAGACTGGCATTGCATGTTGCGGAAACTCCCCCACAAAAATAGATGATAAACCAGGCATATCGAAGTCGAGGATGGTTTAAGTAACGCCAAACTGTAACCATTAACCCCTTGACACGTGTGGAGCTGACAAGGGTGAACATGTTGCGACGGCTTTACGAGAAGAGTGTCTATAACATGTGCTAATGTTTAACCCGACGGCACGCGACCTTCTCTCTGGAGAGACAGATAACAAATTAACCCTATATAACGACTTAAAGCCGGCTCACAGGAAATCCTAAAGTATTTCTGGAACTCGGGTTTAAGTTTACAAGAGTTTATTGGTTTGTGTCTGCCTTTGAGTCTGCTTTCGTTTTCCAGAAGACTTAACTAGACTAACTGCGTGCGCACGTTTTATTTTGAACGCAAGGAATTGGCAAGACAAAATATAAAGTTGCTAGTGTTGCTCCAATAATAGAATAGATGCCACATGGCCTTTATTTGGGATGTTGATCACGACGGTTTTCTTCGCTATTAGGTATACATTGCAGTTCCTGGTAAATCCAGTTGACGTATACGCGACGAGGTCATATGGTTCTTTTCATCATTTCTCTTATCTAGATCTTTTATTGAGTACATCTCGATATCAGCTCTTTATATGGCATTGGTTCGAAGAGCTATAACTGAATGGTAACGATGGTACATTTCCCAGATCTATTACCTTACAATGTGGATGGGATGACACATCGTATTTTGACTGTAAAAGTACTCTTGAATTTAATCCCAGCCCTATGTAATTTAGATAGTTTTCCAGTGCATGAGATAGGACAGGCAACAATTCCAAATGTGCCAGCTGCATGAGCGTCAGATCCGACGTTCAATATTCAGCCGTCGTCCATGAATAATTTCCTCGTTAATAATTAAAAGACTTATTTCGTATAACAGTTAGCACCAATTCCAACTCAAGATGCTTTTCCAAAGGAACAAGCAGTCAACAGTTTTCAGTGATGTCAGCAAGACATGATCATGTTCTATAAAATCCTATAATGATCAACAAAGTTACACCATGAAACGGTTAACCTGATCGACAACGTTAAACCATCAAACGGTTAACCTGATCAACAAAAGTTATACTATTGAATGGTTAACCTGATCGACAAAGTTACACCATGAAACGGTTAACCTGATCGACAACGTTAAACCATCAAACGGTTATCCTGCTCAACAAAAATTATACCATTAAATGGTTAACCTGATCGACAAGGTTACACCGTCAAATGATTAACCTGATCGACAAAAATTACGCCATCAAATGGTTAACCTGAGCGACAAAGTTACATCATCAGACGGATGACCTGATCGACAAAGTTAAACAATCAAGCGGTTAACTTGATCGACAAAGTTACACCATCAAATGGTTAACCTGGTCGACAAAGTTATACCATCAAATGGTTAACCAGATCGACAAAGTTACGTCATCAAATGGCTAACCACCTCGACAACGTTACACCATCAAACGGCTAACCTGATCGACAAAGTTACACCATCAAATGGTTAACCTGCTCAACAACGTTACACCATCAAACGGTTAACCTGATTGACAAAGTTACACCATCAAATGGTTAACCACCTCGACAACGTTACACCATCAAACGGTTAACCTGATCGACAAAGCTACACCATCAAACGGTTAACCTGATCGACAAAGTTACACCATCAAATGGTTAACCTCCTCAACAACGTTACACCATCAAACGGTTAACCTGATCGACAAAGTTAAACCATGAAATGGTTAACCTAATCCACAAAGTTACACCATTAAATGGTTAACCTGATCGACAACGTTACACCACCAAACGGTTAACCTGATCGACAAAGTTACACCATCAACAGGGTTGTATTTCAGGGTTCTCAAATTTGATGATAGATTAATATACCGGTATTAATGAAAACCGCGTGTATTTAAGTTTGCTTATGGGACTAAATTGTGTGAGTACTGTGATCCCATGATGATCAAATGAACAGTCACAAAGCGTGCATTAGATACATTCTAACGCTTAAGTTTTGGGATCAACTTTTCGGGTTTAGGTGCGGACCGCTTCATCGGATAAATATCTCTCGAGTTTTGCTCATTAGCCTGGTGTTAAAAACATGACAGCCTTGTTATTTATTTGAATCTGAGGCCCGAGTTTGTGTTAATGTCCAGATATAACATATGGCAATTAAATATATATAGACTGGGGTGCGATGAAATTACTAGCAGATTAGGATAAACACATTATAGTGAGCTCTGCAAAGGATGTAGCATTCCATGAGCGGTTCTTTCACAAGCACCTAGCACATTTTTGCTTTAAGTAGATAGCCTACAGGACAGTGCTCTTTCAATCGACCCGAAGTTAATTGTTAGAGTCAAGTGCCAAATTACTCCCATTCTACTCATTATAAACGGTAAATAATAACCGGGCTGATCTGTCCAACTGAGTATTCGTGGACATACAAACTAGGGAAGTGACAATTCATTTATTCCCCTATAAATTTCCCTTGTTATATGGATCAAGTTGGGGGGAGGGGGCGGGGGGAATTGTACGCTACTTAGACTAGCGTCGGTATTACATTCCTTATAAACTTATGTGGACAAGGGGAATAAGGGACATAAAGGGCTGACGCTGATTAAGGAGCGAAGGTGAGTATATGTGTTTGCCTGATTAGACGGGGCACAGGGATCCGTTAGCGTTGTGGATTGGTTGTTAATTGGGGAGGGGGGCTGAGTGAATATATCAATGGATATACTCCCTCGACCCAACCACCTCCCCACACACCTAATCAACCTTATTAACCAATTAACAACCGTAACGAGCCCCTGTGGGACGGGGTGGGATTGCGCACGAATGTGGCTAGTGGTGTTTGCCTTATGGGAAGGGGTGTGGCGGGGAAGGAAGGGCTGAGGGAAGGGGAAATTTGATTGGACGATGCTTCATCAAACCCTCCACTAATTGCAATTAGTTACCCACTGTCTAAATTTCATCTAACGATGATTGTTGCAATAGTAAAACTTTCGTCCGCCCTTGACTGTTGTGTTTATCGTGACTTGTTGTCCTTGTTGTCCTTGTTGTGTTATAGGACAATAAATCTGTCAGTTTCTACATTTCCAACGGTCGAATTCTAACCTTCAATAAAAAAGTAAGATAATACAGGTTTCGCAAGTGTTCTACCGTTTACGAGAAACTTTATGTGATTGGAGACAGCCTGTAAAGCTGAAAACGGTTTGAGTTCAACAGGCGCGGTGTATTGCCTACATAGGAACCCAAATAAAATAATCATTAGTCTCTGTTGGGGCTATATCGCTGTCATAAAATACCTCTCGGGGCTTAGCCTATAGTATTGGACCGTTCTACGTAGGGCCAATGTCTGGCTGTTGCAGCAACAACAACATTTTCCCAGTTAGACGGCAGATTTGGAACTCGAAAACGAGGCCGCGTTATGTCATCAGTCAACTGAGACAGTCACGTGATTGTGTATGAAGATTGGGGTGGCTCCTATAAATAGTGATCCAATGAGAATGCTCGTCTTAGTTTAAAATGGCGGGGTCGAATGACCAATCACTGAAGAGGAGACAGCTGGAACAGTACGCTGACACTGTCTGTTAATATCTTGATTTAACAGAGAGTCCTACAGTCTATACCTTTCGGGGCTAAGATCGGTGGTACTAATATCCATTTGAGACCATTTAGACATGTTATTGTGCATGATGTCAACATTACACTGAAGACAAGCAATGTAAACTGGGCTCTAGGTCAAGGCGGTCAACAGTATTCAGTAACACCACGTGCGTGGCAATGGCCATAATCCAAATCTCGTGAAAGTCTACAGCGTTGTAGCAGCATAATGAGAATTTACTAGTGGGCTACGAACCACTGAAAAACTGACATTCCCCGATATCAAATCATGTACGTTAGCCTGTTCCACAGTCGAGTACGGTATCTCTTACGAGTCTCATGCAGAATGAGAGGGTTTTATTAGCCTATAGCATTGGCCAATTACTGGCTGATGCAGCAACAACAACATTTTCCCAGACAGACGGCAGATTTTGAAATCGAAAACGAGGCCGGACTACGTCATGCTCAACTGAGACAGTCGTGGTTCACTCGACACGATCTCGGACAATGTAGGACATTAGTGCCTCGTCCCGTACTGCTAGGAATCCATATTGGCATCCATGTTGAAAGAATACTATCACGCGGAAACTTCGACGGCGCATGCCAGCTGTATGACTTCCGTCACCATGGACACTGATGGAGATTAGCTCAAGAGAGAAAACCGAGAGAAACACCTCAAATTAGAAGAGATTTTTCCCGGGTAGATCAAGAGAATGTCCATTTCATTTGGATGTATATTTTATCTCCCGATAAGAGAAAATTACAACGAGAACTATGTGAGGGGAAACACATCCTACTGCATGTGATGTGCCTCACGTGCGGCGGATCACGGTTTACAGCTGAGAGCTGTAAAATCCTTACACCATTAATACGCGAGGTATTATGACTTCACGGAATAAGCCGAGCAGTCGCGAATGAGTCGTGGTTGTGTATGAAGATTGGTATGTTACCAATGAGAACGCTTGTCTTAATTTAAAATAGCGCGGATCGAATGACCAATCGCTGTAGAGGAGACTGCGGGAACAGCACAAGACACTATCTGTATATTGATTGAACAGAGTGTACTTCCGTCCAGGGTTTATATGCTAGCTTTTGAACAAAATCGAAAACATTATATAATGTACAAAGGATATTATTAAACCATTGACGTTTAGAAATTTCCTGATGTCATAACCTCAGCTGTCATATTGGATTGTGTGATATATATACAGCGATGAACACCATTACCAGTTTGGAATCATCAGCGCACACACAAAAAGTACATACCGGTACATCGTAACCCCAGGTCTTACAAGCCGATACTTTTAATAGTAAAATGTTCTGTATTCTTGGCAGAGTGACAGGTTTCCAGAGTAAATATCGCTCATCGAGTTTCATTGCTTGCATGGGGCCAAATAATGTCTGGAGTTCCACACATGTGGCCATGGAATTTCTAGCAATCGTAGGCGTTAAACAGATAAGCCGAGAAGAATCTTTCGTAAAACGGGTTCCATATAAAAGTGGCAGCGTACCAACATCATAACTCTCGCAAGATGCCAGGCGCTCGTCAGATGCACAGGGGCTCGTTACCGTTGTTAATTGGTTAATTAGGTTGATTACGGGGGGGGGGGCGAGGTAGGGAAATACTCCATGTATTCCTACCTCGACCCCCCTGTAATCAACCTAATTAACCAATTAACAAACAACGGTAACGAGCCCCTGTGGTCAGATGTGTGCTTTACAGACTAAACAGGATTCAAGGTTTACGCTTGCGTTTTACTTTCAGTTGAATCCTATGTAGATGCAAAATATACATGATATGTGTGTTTCAAAACGTTCGTCCTCAATATATCTATCTCTGCAGTCCTCAATATATCTATCTCTGCAGTATTCTTGCCAAGAAGTGCTTACATGTAAAGGAAAAGTCCAATCTAATCAAAATTAAATCCTATCTGTAACTCCTTTTGGATGTGTCGCTTATACGATTGAGGTGATGGGGGCATTGATAGGATATTAATTTATTAAGTTTGAGGAAGTCTCTCCAGGTCTATCGGGACTGTGACGTCGGACACTTGTCCCTTTCTACATTCCAGTGGTCGAATTTTAACCCAGCCTTCAAAAGAGTGCGATGGTCACCGCATGTCAAGGAATCACTTCAGAAAATGTCAGAGTCGCGAGAATGGTTGAAATTAGCAAGTTTTCTATTGGTCGAGAAAATACCAAGTCAAGCTGGACAATTATAATTTAGTGGGCGCTTTATAGGCAATGAGACGAAAGGAACAGGGAGCACGCACTAGATTTTTATCTTGTATTTTTGTGGCAGAACCGTTAAGATAGACTCTAGTCTGTTCGCCGATTCCGTTACGAAAATAAATGTACTGTTAAACCCAACGACCTTGGAAGTCAAGATGCCCTACACGAGTTTAACAGAGCCATAGTATCGTCTGTTATTTGAATTCAGTTCAAGCCTCGGATGATTTATTATCAGTCGCGTATATGTTTCAAACGTTTATAAAGAACATCTCACTGACAAGCTGTGAAGTAGTTTTTTTTTCGTGTTGGGTATATGAATGCATAAAGGCGATCACCGGCTAAATACCTATAGAAAATCACTGAGCGTTTATGAACAATCTACTGTAATGTTCTGACTAATGCTGTAGTACTCTATCTTTCTGAATAGCCCGACATGGGATATAAAATTGATTGAGAAGTAATGAAATAAATAAACTCGATTGGTATTTAGCCAACCTGGATTTTTAAACCTGTGGAGGAACTGTGGAACAGGTTCCTCCAATTGACTTCGCTGACTTACTAACTCCCTCACTTACGGATGTGGTTCGTCGAACGAGCATTGATACAAGGGGTCAAAGTAGCTCAATCCAGACAGATCGCGTATCTGATGTACCTCATCTTCGATCTCACATGACAATCCTGAATACCAATGACGAGGAACCGCAGCCCCGCCAGCGGTTGAAAAACGTTTCGTGCAGTTCAAAGACAACGGTGTTACGTTTTAGGATTAAGGGAGGCAACTCATCCTCGATTCATGTACTAAGACGATGGTCTACAATGTGTATGCTATGCTATGCTATGACCAATGATCGCTTAAACTCATGTTCTATTAAAAAATGTATTTGATGTAACTCAAAATTATCACAGGCAGAACGAAAAAATCGGCCCGGAAAATGCAGAAATGTTTATACCCTGTTACTTTGGAGACAGATGCATGTACTATATTTACTGTTACATTCAAAATATTTTCAATGATATCCCGTATGGTTGTGGAAAATCTTGGTGATTGTGCATGGATGATCTTCTTGGTCTTCTGTATCTCATTATTGTTTTCCCATGACGAAACGTGAACTGTTACACGATGAGGCATCAATGTGAAGATTGTGGGCAATTCTGCACACTCTTCAGACTCCACAGTCAGTTGAGACGACATGGACGTGTAATCCGTGAACATTTACGTTTGAGGGTTAAGAGACCCATAGAGATTAACCCCATCCAACAGTCTACTAGCCGCGACGTATCAAAAATTGAGTAATTTTATGAGTAACGGTTCTGGACAGGAAATCAGTACATATTTGTGGGATTTCGCCACATGGTACGCATGGAATCAGGCATGCCCAATATGGCGATGGAAGTTGACTGCGCATGCGCAATTAGAAGTGGAACTCTATACAGAGAATGACCGGGTTAGGGACACGGTGTTTCGACAAAGGAGACGCTTGGGCCCAGTCATGTGCAATAGAGTATTGTGGGTCGATTGCCCATGTGTGGAACTCCCCACCGAGAAACAAGGGTTAGGCACATCGACGTTTCACCAACGGATACCCCTATCACTTGTCATTCATACGAAATATATGGCAGCTTGCGCGACTGCGCATGCACAACAGGAAATGAAAATCTACGGCAAACGACAGGTATTAAAGACTATGGAATTTCATCAAAGAATATACCCCTGGAGCTGTTTAATATGGCATTGTGTGTCGACTACTCTTGCGCAATCGGAATGGCAGGGGTTAGAGACAGCGGAATTTCACCACAAGAGACGCTTGACTCAGTCATGTATAATCGAGGACTGTGAGTTAAATGCGCATGCGCAACAGGAAGGAGAACTCGTTATAGAGGCATCGGAGTTTCACCAACGGAGACCTCTGGACACTGTCGAGTGTAAGGGGCATTAGTGTTCAACCGGAAGTGCAGATCTTGGTTTTGCTATTAATTCCCGAAAGATTCTTCTAAGAAAAATATGCTTATTTTTTTAAATCAAGCGGACACACAGGGTTCATGTCATAGATCAGGATTTGTTATTCTACGGCAACGGCGACGAAAGTTTGCTCCGAGTCTATACGTCTCCTTTGCCTTCGCTTTTCGTAACAATAGCTATACATGCAGTCAGCTCAATTTTAATAGCGGTATGTTGCTAAACAATTATAAACTGTTGCTTCCCTTAACCCCATCTCAACATATCGAGTGCATGTTCCTCGCTACATTCGACTTGGTGCATGAGGATGCTTGTATCCAAACAGATTATGGTTCATTGTGGGGAATCAACCTGGCGACCATTAGACAATCAGTTCTCAGCGTGACTGGATATACAGACTACCTCCCCAACTGAAACGGTTCATACTTCATGTAAGGATCAAGAGACAATGCATATCTGGACTGGTTACCTCCCCTCCTCGCAAATGTTGCTTTGATAGCAATCTATAGTAGTCTGTTATTTTGGCCATACTTTGCACGTTAATTAGCAGGGTCTAGCTATATGTGATATAGGGATTTTAACGGGATCTATATGCAGAAGTGTTCGCCAATTTCATTATAATAAGCTCTGGAAAAAACAATGTGTTTTGACTCAGGTCTTTTCAGCTGCACAAATGATCAAATGATAGCTTCCTACATGAAGTATCTATCGCTAAAACGCCCATAGCTTGTATCAATCGAAACTTCTCGAGACCAAGTTTGACAAGCGAATGTACACTCGGGGGACTTCCCATGACTATCCTATCAATCGCCGGAAGTGATACGCCGGACAAGCAGAACCACTCACACGGATACACCATATTGGCTTTCGAAAACGTCTACCAAGATGTCTAAGAACTTTTGTAGTACTGAAACGGTCTTATTCCATATTGTGAATTAAATTACTGCCTGTGATATATTTTCAGTGAGTTTTTCACAACATGAAGCCAATATGAATCTTGTTCTATTTTTCACTAAATATCCACTAGAAGTTGCAAATATATGCACATGTGATTGACGTTCTGAAGAGGTCGTCATCTGGATTCTGATGGATTCTTCATATTCCTTGCATTCGATCGTCTTATATCCGCATGAACCAGGAACAATGAATGCAACCTTTAATGCCGGAAATGTTGCTTCTGTGTCGAATCTCATGAATTAAATGCCGTTGCCAATCAGGAATTAAATGCAGTTGTCAAAGGTGAATCAGATTAATCAGAGTGAATGAAGCATTGGATTCTCTCACAGGAACGTGTTTTCTCGACATCTGACCTCGCTAGTGGATACTGGCAAATTCCTCGAGATTATCAATTTGAACTTAAGTTCGTGTCTTACAAAAATGCCGTTTGGAGCTGACACCACCCCAATTACTTTCATTTGACCAATTAGGTTATCATCGAAGGGCTATAGTCCAACATTTGTCTGCTTTATGTAAACGACATAGTTTTTTTCTCCAATAATTTTGAGGAGCATCTGTAACACTTGCGAAGTGTTTTTCACCTCAAGCGAGAGGACAATCCAAATTTGAAATCGACAAAGTATTGCCTGACATAGCAAGCGTTACATTTGAGACCCTGTATTTCAAAGGACAGTATCATCACTACTACCAAAAAGACCGAATCTGTGACCAAATATATCGAATCACATAATGCTCGCGAAAGGTGATATATATTTTTATATCTCGGGTTCGAAACAGAGTTGGGCGAGCCAATTCATGTAGAAGAAATACAGATTAGCAAAACACTAGGATGGTTTCTTTCATTCTTGAAAAATTATTTGCTGAGCCTCGTGATAACATTGAACATAAGATGATTGCGGGGAATATCATTGCTTGGTGAATAACGGGCCTCTGTATAATTCACATAAAAAGGTTTCACATAAGGTCTTTCGCTATGCTATCTTCCGTATTCACCTCTGAAGAGGGAAGTTCCAAGAAGCAGCACACCAAGTGGACGAAAATTTTCATTTTGTTTTTTAAGTTATGAGGGCAAAACGCTCTCCCATGTATGTCACTGGTATTCGCCGTAGGTTTATATATGTACCTGATCATTAATATAAACACTAGAAATGCGAATGTGGAAATCTAACGTTGCTGCATGTAAATCAGAATTTTCATTTGTAATGAAGGCATTGTTCTTTGAAAGTCGTAAATGGCACCGTCGATCAGCAATAGATCGGAGGTCTCGTTGTGTTAAGAAGAGTCAGTTTAATCTACATTCGATTACGGGGTCATTTCTTCTATGTTGGATGATGGTTCATCCTGATACACACTTGTGTATGTAAAATCTTCCAAATTTAATTTGCATTCTTTACGGCCGTATAGCATTTCTAAATAAGGCAATGAATTTTGACTATTCATGATTCAGCATTTTGTGTGCCCTCTCCCCTTAGGACATACCCGACTTCAAGGTTTCAAGATAAACAAGTACATGTATATATCATTTTTAATGTTCTGCACATTATAATACATGATTACAAATCAAAAAAATAATTACATATAATATTACATACATTGTCATGATGACAAAATGTGATAACATCACCTATTGTTAACTAATTGCAACTATTATATATATATCGGCAAAAGTATCCATATATAACAATGATATTATCTGTGCTGAAGAGGAAGTTCTATTTGATATCTTGTCTGATAATATGCCCATAAGCAGCATTCCGCTTGAGTCACGTGATGTCCCAATCGGTTAATCTGGTAATTATTTTACATGTGGATCATGTGATTTGAAATACAAGCTAAAGAAAAAGCAAAATTTTCATACTAGTTTGATTATTCTTATTCCAATCAGCGGTTCTTCAACAGGGATTTGATTATAAACTTTTATTTTACTGTGGTCCACAGGTTTAATTAATTGACTCGTAGCTATTTCGATTCCACGCATTTTCAATGAATGTTTTGCATATGCATATATATGCCTACTATATGTAGTTTGTGAGAGAGAGAAGAGATTTCAGCAGTTATATCTAAATACTCCCGTTCTATATATGCCAAATAAGCAGTTTTTTGCACATTAATGCTAATGGAGACAAAGCCGAGATATATCTTGATAAACCAGTGCTCAAAGCATGAAGACGTTATCTATTTACCACACCAAGTAACATTCGAGAACATTTTTATCCTGTTTTATCATATCCGTCATAGGTTCGTCGACCCTGTGTTTGAAAACATTGTATTATGTTCTTGTATGGGAAGAATGCATTATAACCGTGGATTCATGAATGACATACCGACACAGTGACACATGCGACGTATTCATTCTGTGTAATGCCGTTGACACTTTCTTATAATTGTGGTTAACCATAGATTTCTGTGTGAATTTACCCGGTCTATTTATTGACGATTGAATTACTAGTAAGCGTGGAGTTGTATTCTCGAAATTGAATTTCTTCATAATGCGACACTGACACTATATGTATAGAAACACACACTGTCGTACCCATATTAGGATTGCCTTGTACTGGATTCGTTAAGCAGTCCAATGCAATTTTTTGCCTACCGCGTATACCATATCCATGGGGTTTGGGAAGGGGAGAAGGCACAGGGGCTCGTTACCGTTATTAATTGGTTAATTAGGTTCATTAGAGGGGAGGGGGTCGAGGTAGTGAATAAATGGGGCATTTATTCCCTACCTCGACCCCTCCCCCCCCCCTTGTAATCAACTTAATTAACCAATTAACAACGGTAACGAGCCCCTGTGGGAGAAGGGTGCATCTCGTCTCCCCTTCGAAATAGTTCTGCTACTCCTGGGGCTGCAATGCTAGAGGCTGGGTGAACATGCACAGTTTGGTGGACTGCCTAGATGACGACACAGTGACGTGTTCTTGTGACAAATTTTCCGATAATTTCTTGATGTTTTTTCTTCAGAACTATTGAATATATGAGAAATCGTCATTCTGTGCGCAATAAATAAATTTCGTGCACTTCGGGGCTGCGAAACTGCGAACATATCCGAGTGGAACATTTTAAAATGCAACTTGGATCCCTTGTGCATGGCCGCCTAATTTTGAATTTAGCTATGACGTTTTGCACTATTAGCAAAGAACCCCAATATACGATGACCAGAGAGACAAACATTCAGCTGTTCATTATTTTCTCGTTCCTGAAATACGGGGAACAATTGTGAAGGTAATGATACTGGGAAAGAAGTATTACGTATCAACCATCATGGAAGATATGACACAGTACATTATGATTACATATAAATATCAAATGTCCTCTTGTCGCGTGTAAAACCAAATTAGCTGTTGTCTGAATGTAGGCCTATATACTTCCGCTCCACTAGTAAGTAAAACACCGATGAAAAACTGCCAAGTGAGCAAAACAAATGATCACATGAAACCTGACACTTGCATTTTTTTCGAACTTAAAATATAACCGCTGTACATAAAACACTTTATGCACATAGCAGAAAAGAATGACAGATGCTAAATAAAGGCTTCACTTGATAAAATAAGTGTTTTACGGTAATAATGTTGTAATTAAACGTGGCCATCGGCTTTATAGGATATATATACCAACTTTTCAACATCATGTCTGTTTTCTTCACAGTACATTTTCTTTGATCACCATAAAAATACATGGATGGAAGTCAGGTAAATATTCACCGTAACCCTTGGGCCGATTAACCCTTTATTTGCATGTGCAGGATGGAATTAACACAATACAATTCAATTACTCTGACACCCGAATCCCTCTCCCCCCGCCTACTTCACTGCCATTGCATACGCAGGTTAGCTAATCCAAAAGATGGGTATCGCTGATTTCATTTCATACACGGTCCTGATTTAAATACTTTGGTCATGAACTGAAAATATAGATATAGAAGGAGTGTTTTGACCTACAACACAAAACGCGTTTCCACCGTTCTCCTAAACCATCAGATCGTGATGTCAAAGTACATGTAGGATGTTAGCTTTTTTCAGTGAAATTTTAGCATCAAGGGACGCAAAGAAGCTGGATAAATTTGTTTACCTACTCGCTGAAAAGTATTTTACTCAATTAAGCAAGAGTGAAAATTTATCTCACTCAAACTTGAGTCGATATTCACTCAAGTTTGACAATTTAACTTGGATGAATTATTATCGGTAATTCAAATTTGGATCAGTTTACACTCAAACTTGAGTGAATTTCACTCAAGTTTTCTAATAACTGAATATTATCCTTCTCCTTTAACACATTCATTTCCATTCCTTCGGATGTAGAAATTTGTGAGCTGCTCTAATAGTTTAGACAACCATTATAACCTAAAATTTAAACGTCCACGTGTACGTGTCCCATGATCCTATAGATAAATCCAACCCAATCCAGTCCACATGCAATGACATTCAAATAAACTTATCTGAGTATATCTGAATACGTGTAATTAACAGGGTTACACTATTTAACATTCGAGCTAATCGTGTTTAATTGAAAACATTATCAAGGCCGAACAGCTAATTTAACCCTTACATGGTCCTCCAGGTGAATAATGACGGCACGTGGCTGTCTCATGAGAGAGTAAAGCATGAAGTGTGAGTCACTCAAGGATCGGGAAACATCGAAACCTGTTCAAGTATATGACGGATATAGAATACAAGGCGCAGGTACCGCGCCATTACGCTCATTTAATCGGCGTTGACCGTACCGTACTGGTTTCCAAATAGAGTCATGGACGTAGGTCCTACGCGCATTAAATGAGCTTATGTGGTAACAATACAATAAAAACCGAAAAGAGGTGACGTCAGAACATATCACACGCGAACATTTAGTGCCTGAGAATTTTTCAGTATGAATTCAGCGTTTCGCACATGGAATAAAGAAGTTGCATTTCCAAGGTTGCATATGGTACACATAGAAACTGTCATTAATGCTGTAAATATTTGACCATCAGCACACTCTATAAGAACACGTATATAGTCTCGCAGATTCAATACGGAGACTGTGGTTCAAATGTTTATGTATTTAACAACTCAAATAAAATGGAATAGCATAGGAAATTGACACGTATTCGTTTTATCTGTAATTTGGACAACCTTACTGGAATATATTCAATATTTATATATGATTATTAACATGATGAGATTATCAGATTCCAGAGCTTGGTGGGATATGCCATCCATTATGGGTTAAGACAGATATTGGCCAGGCCATTTTAGCCAGGTCACAGCCAAAAGCAAACAGAGCCATCTCTAGAGACGGGGTTTCTCTGACTGGGCAAGTTTATGAACGTGTTATTGTAATTGAAATCAAATAGTCTATTATTGTGAACCCACAAATTTCAAGAGATGGGAGGAAATGTCAAATACATTCATCAAATCATACATTCAGATATATGTGGAAAAGTTTTGTACATCTCTACCATTAAAGTCGTAATATCTGACTATCTCTCTGCCTCTCTGTCTGTCTATCCATGTTTTTTTAACTCGATAACCACTCGGCGTAGAGATATAGTATATACGACATTCGAACAGTATTGATCCGGAGAGTAACATAGACCAATTTTGGACTGTGCATGTCAGGGGAGTGACGGGATGGCCACGCTCATATATTGTTTTCCTATGGTGTAAGTATATTATCGACAAGCACGAAAAACCACATAAAATCAGTGTAGAACCTGGTGGTATACATGTATTCAGAGGCTGTATTTAGCACGTCAACTACAAACATCAAATCATACATTTAGCATATTGCCGTCGTCCAAAATGTGTTGTCCCGTAACTCGATAACAGCGTGATGTAGAGATACAATTTATACGTCATTGTAAAGTCCTTGCTCCGGTGAATGACAGAGAACTATTTTGCATTGGGACTCAGAGGAGGGGCTGGCTATATACATCCAAATTGTGTTTTCCTATGTTATAAGCATACACAATAAACGATAGAATGTTAGTGTCAAAATTGGATTGGTGTAGGCCCTACATTCACACATATGCTTAGGCGTATATATAAAATACGATACGATCCTGCATTCTATAGATAGCCGTCGTCAACTTTGTGTTTGCTAATACGGAGTTGGCCTTGAATTGAATTACCGTAAACTAGATAAAAACTTGATATTCTACTAACGGACTAATATATGAGACCAATATAAATTACTGTAAAATATTTAAGAATATGTTGTATGGTTGGAAAAATATTGCGGGTAAAAATACAGTACCAAGATAATATAAACGTCCAAATCATTGCCGAGATAATCATATATCCACATCGGTTGACCAAGGTGTGCATTATAGTAAAATACTATGGTGAAGTGTTTATCGGGAATGAGTTTGAAGACTGTGATAGCTTAAACTACCAAACTATTGCTAAGTGTATCTACAGCGTATATCATCTTCTATATATTGTATGTGTTCTGCACTCTGATATCACTGGGCGTACAGTCAAGATTCATATCCTATCGTACAGCTCTCGCAAATGAGAGTGTCATGATGTTTTTGGTACTGAAAAAGGTCACTGAAAACCATTAAAGAGATTAAAGCCTGAAATTTACTGAACATGTTATCCTTTAATCTGTTTCCTGTAGTTTTAAAATTGTAAAATATTAGATCGGTGATTGTTATTCGTAAATAGGAATTACATGGTGACCTATATGCCCGCGTAGCGCGCTATTGCATCGCTAGCATAAATACGGACAATCGAGCTTGAGGGCCAAAAAATTATCTAATAATGATACGATCGCTTTATTTTGATACTAAATTTGTTACATAAAATTACTTTAGTGATGTCGATTTACCTGCCCATAAGAGATCGAATTGCATTGAATTGAAGCTTATTCTCAGAACCAAGAATACAATGGTATGAGAACATAATACAATACAATTGAATACAATAAAACAAATATACATGACGGCTGTTTCAGATTCAAATATAGTATGGAGAAAACACCACATTACAACAGATCAGATCCCCCCGCCTAATATTGTAGCATCCCCACGGCGCATGCTCCATTTCACAGGCTCATTTATCAGACCCCAGGCGAGGTGGTTGATAGTGAGCGCAGAGAACGACCGGCGAAGCCGGTCGTTCGCGAAGCGAACTCAATAGGCAACATGTGTACTTATGAGAAATGCACACAACTCCATGGATAACTGTACCCTAACGAATCTTTTTTCACGGTATATCCGGTTTACATCCGGGTACTCGTCGTATTAGGGGGTCATTTTGAATATTGCATCTCGGAAATCGACATCTGGTTTTCTTCTAGAGACTATTTTTTGCACTTCGTGACTGAATAAAATCCCCTTCAAAAATATAAGAACCACCAATAAAGTTGGAACGAAAAATATATTGTTATTGAAAAAACAACAGACCCCGTCCGGAAATAAGGGCGTCGTCTGCTCGTTGATTGACAGCTGTCAGGCAAAGTAACCTCTTCATTGAGATTTGGACTTGAAGTCCAAAAAAGGTCAGTTTAGGCCACTGTATATTGACGTTTAGGCCACTGTGTTGACGTTGTAAATTCCTGTAGATTATATCCGTATTTTTTAAACTCTAAATAGATTTTTCTGTTGGACAATATTCATAAATATCTCCCCCCTGTTTTGCGGTAGCGATAATCTACGCTATTACCATCTCATGAATATGCACGTCACTGGTATTGAGAATTTAAGCTAATATGAATAGCCGTGTTTCAGGCATAGATACGTCAGAAATCTATATATATAAACTACCGACATACTATTCAATATCTCCCAGAAAGTAATTCTATGACACAAACACCTCTTTTTCATAACAAAACACAACCAAATACACTTGAAAGTTTTCTTTTGACTTGTATGGTTATAGTTGAGGGGAGGTAACTTTATCAACCAGTGTTACATTATGTCCCCTGGTGTGACTTGAGAAATTATTAACATAGCCTTATTAAAATGCTATTAACTCAATGAATAAGGTTATGAAATAATATTGAGCTTTCAGTAGAGTATTTGAATTTGTTTTTTTACATATATATATTGAAGCTACAAAAAACAGAGAGAAAACAAATCTTACAATATGGATGAACACAGTTATTCCAAATCAAATGTGTCAAAGAATCACATACAATGATTACAAGGAGAGAAATTTGTTCCATCCACTCTGCACTGTTGGAAAAGGAACACAATTATGCCAAGGTTTCTACATCAGAAAGTGTGAACGCAACAGCTGCTTGCACTTTTGTGCAACAATCCAGCCAAGTTTTAGATGTTCCAGGAGATGGAAATTGCTTTTTTTTCACTGTATTAGCTCAGCTCTCCATCATGTCCATGGTGATATTTCACGGCATAGGTACTGTAGATTTGTTTTTGACAACTGGCGGGACTCACAAAATGATGTGTTGCATCATCATGATAAACATTCCCAATCCCAACAAGGTTACAAGAAGAACATGGTGCTACATGTAGGTAATGGGTGCTTGGACAACAGCTTGTGAAATACATGCTGCAACTAAAATCCTGCAGCACAACATTTGTGTATATTCTGAATATTCTGCTGATAAACCAAAAACAGAGACCATAAATCTTTTATTGGACAGGAATCATATTGGTCAATGGTTAATTTCTGACAAATAATAACAATTATTTTTATCAGTCTAGATGCCCATCACTTAACTCTACTGTTATACCAGTGCAGCAAAACCTAAGTCCTGAGCTTCCTCTTCATCAGTGATTATTAGACTCCACCAAACACCAACTTTCTATATTCATCATATTTGAATATATTTGAAATTATCTGATCTATTACAGCTAGCCACATACCGATACCTGCTTAGACAAGAAAGAATACTGAACCTTGACAGGGAGATATTTAACAGGAATGTAATTTCTTTACATTCAGTGCCGTATATTGTAAAATGAATAGTACAACTGTTGGCATTTTCTAGAATTTTTATTCATCATATTGGTTGGGCTTTATTTTGTCCAGCTCTTGTGTTTTGTCAATATCCAGTTGAATATAGATCTCACATAAATTAATAGTTGCGATTATGTAGCAGACATCATAGAAGAAGTTATTCTCCCCCAGTCCATATCATAGTTTCCACATCATAGTTTCAAAAACTATGATGTGAAACTCATAAATATGAGAATTGTATATAATTAATATAATAATATATATTTAAATATAATAAAATAAATAATAATATATAATCAAAAAGAAATTTTTTATTTTATTATAATATATAATATATTTTTTGTATTTAATAAATATAATATTTGAATAATATTCATTATGTGATGAAACTCCACATCATAGTTTCCACATGAAAGAATGATATTAAGGCCTACCACAACTTTCCCACACCACTTATTTATCTGCTTATTGGCTTATAGTTGGACAAGTAAAGCAGAGGCTAATGCAGTTGGTCAGAAAAATTGGTTTGAATAATTATTATTAGGCCTGATTGATCGGTGGGGGTAGCCCTAGCCCAAAAACTTCTGGCTCGTGGTTCTGAGGGTCGTGTCCATCACTATATTTTACCAAACACAGTCGAGATTTCCCGGCTATAGAAATTCCAGGGTTTATATCCAGGGTTGACTACAAATCCATGGAATTAGGCTGGAATCCCTGGAATTATGCTGGAAACCATGAATGTCCATGATCACAATATTCTGGACAGCATGGACAAATTCACAATCCATAGACGATCTCCATGGACACCATGGAAATCCATGGATGATGTCCATGGACACCATGGATCATGATGTCCATGGAAACCATGGAATATGGAGCATTCAGCATGGAAATTGGACTTTATAACAAGGGACATTATAATTTCATTTCAGCAGTGACTTGCATAATCTTTTCACTGGTAATCTCGGACAGGGGTATGTTAATTTGACACACTGCTCAAATTTTAAAGCAAAATTTCAAATACGAGTCATCTTCAACCCTGCCATATGGTTCATACATGTACAATTTAGTTATATACAAATTGGTTACAGTATTTTTCATCACCAGACTGACCACATTATTAAATACTACATTACCAGGTTTTACTAATTTACACTCCACATAATGTAGAATGTTCCAGTCGTAATGATTTGGAATATAATAGACTTAGATCGCACAGTAGTATTCTAGTCTAAGAGTTTCTCTGGAAACTTATTCATTACACTCAATAATAATCAGTACACAATGTTCTGTTATCAATTTAATGTTCTGAGACATTCACAACTTAATCCTATTCAAAGTGATTCAGAAGGGCTTTCGCACATTTCTGCAGCTGAAGGTCTGCTGCAAAGACTTGTGCCCATATTGCAGAACTTTGATAATTGTATATACTCTGTGGAATTCCTGATAATTTAATATAGTGTCTTTCAGTATTACATTAATAAGCTGACAATGAATATATTCAAGGGTGCCCGTAGTAACATTTACATCCACAAAAATGGCATTGAAAAAAAACTATTATCATGACAATTTAACACCAATAAATTAAACTAGAATGTGGCCTAACATATATTGATCCATATAATCATAGCAATTATTCATTTCATGCAGATGTTTAATATTCAAAATGATTATTCTTATGTCGCATGATGGGATCTAGTGCCTGCATATATGGACTCAGAAATCCAGATATATGCGGTTACATGGATCAGTTGTCAAAACGAATTGATCTGCAGGAATACTGCAGGAAACATGGAAACCCTACACATGGAATCCCTGGACAGTGTCCATCCTCGTCCATCAAACCCTGGACAGTGTCCATCCTCGTCTGTGAAAACGCTGGACAATTTGTCCCTCCTTGTCCATGGAAACCCTGGATAATGTGTCCATCCTCATGACATTCATGGAAACCCTGGACAGTGTGTCCATCCTCGTCCATGGAAACCCTGGACTACCATATCCTGCCTTTCTCAAAACAAATTTTCATACCCTGGATTTAGAGAATGGAAAAACCCTGGAAAACTGTCCGAATACTCCAGGGTGTTTATAGGGTCATTTTTTTTTCCATGGAAACCCTGGAATTTCTATAGCCGGGTACCCGTGTCTCTCTCCCACAATGGTGTCGCATCTTACAAGCATAAGATAACAAACAGCATTGTGGGAAAATAGCACCATGTTATTTTATCTTGTAGCACCAGTAAAAATATACTCATCGAGTTAAGGAGTGGATTAACAGATAAACAATAACAACAAAAGTTATAGCTGTCCATTATGGGTATAGTTGCACATATCCTGCGCTCACTTTTAGGCTTTGCCTACTACATATTATTGTATGCGCAACATCCAAACATGGTTGTCTCCCCTTATGCCATGTCGATCGACCCTATCTTCATTCACATATATATTCACTTCACATCATTTCACAAAACTTGACCAGAACAGTCCTTATCAACATACCGGTACTAAATACTAAGATATTTAATTTTTCATATGTGAATGTGCGTGAGCATTTGATTCCGATAAACAAACATGCAGACTTATTCAAACAAACGACCGTTACCTTATATGTAGCGTTGTTGTTGTTGTACTTGATGTTGTTGTTGTAAAGATGTGAAAATGTATTTAATTATTCACCGATTGTTTGTTTTCTTTTGTCCGCCGAATCTCCCAAATGCGCTGCAGTTGATTAATTCTGGTTAATTTAAGTTCTTGCGATACAGAGCAGTTCGGATGATCTCCGTCAAAGGCTACATGACTTGGTGAAGACCCACTGTGTGGAGAATGCCAGGGGTTTTTTCGCCCACGGTAAGTGACTGAAGGCAGGGTTGATCGACATGGCATAAGGGGAGATAACTCGGTTTGGAGGCTGGAAATCAAAGTTGGCGGCCAAAACCGGAAATGTTCCGTTTGGCCCTCCAATTAGCCTGTCCTAATTTATTCACAGAAATTCAATTTGGTCATCCAGCAAGGAGATTAACTTTTTAGTTGATCGGAGAAAGATATGGCACCTTTGGGACTAAATAATTATCAAAAGCTGTGGGAGTTCAAGATCCTCATGGTGCTCATATGAACAGTCACAATCAAAGCGTGACTGAGATACACCATTCTCTAGATAACGACTTTAGAACGATTATTATGGATTAAGAATACTGATCAGCGATACGGATTTATATTTTTGGAACATCATGATGTCTTGTCGGCATCATTGAAAACTGTTGACCGCTTCTCTCTTGCAGGAAACTAGCCTATGTTTATGTATACTATGATTGTCTTTTTTGAATTTGGTGCTAATACTGTTATATGGATACGGAATAGGTCTTTGGATTATGGACGCGGATATTCTTTAATGGACGACGGCTGAATTATGAATGACGGACTAGACGCTTGTATTTGTGTTTCCTTCTTTGAATATATTTGGAATAAATTACCAATGTAAAATACATAATTATATGTATACACTCGTATATGTTCAGAGGATATTTAGTTTACAGATGATACCTAGGTAAATTCACTGCGAGAATGCTGAAAGTTACCGGTACTCTCTTAGCTAGAGAACTTGAGTGAAATTCAGTGGTCACACACAAATTTGAGTTAGTAAGTCACTCAAGTTTAAGTTGAATGCACTCGAGTTAAGTGAAATTCACTCAAAGATGAGTGATAAACAACACAAGTTTGAGTGGGATCAAATTCCATGCATTCTTACTTGAGTGAAATATATTTAGAAGGTCCCGATCATGTAATTCACAACACTATAGTCTCCTGTAGATAAATATACTCTTACAGCTTACCTTAAACTTGCACAATACAAGCTTTTGGAAGATTATGTGAAGAATGTTGAATTGTATTCCTTGTCGGAAGAAACAACTTAGACGATGGAATGGAAAAGATATGTAATTGTCACATCAAACATGATGTGTATTTTATCACCAGAAAACAAACAGATATCCCTTGAGATATTTCGTAATAGGCGATGGGATAGAACGCGTTAGCCTGTTCACAACATGTACAATGTTATGTCAAACATTTAACGGGTCTTTGTCTATTGTAAGTAAGTAAGCTTTATTCTCCTCATCTATATACAAAAACACAGAGAGAGAGAAAAAAAAAAAAAGAAAAAAAGAGAGAGAAAATAATACACATATGTAATTGTCAACCTGCTGATAATAATGGCTATCCCTCTAATAATGGAAGCGGACAGATTTCAGCCGGCGTTACATCAAATCAGTATAAATATGAAGAAATTATTAGAATGTTCGGCTCTTCTTGTTTTCAAAAAAGGAGTATCGGCTGTGGCAAAATGAACAAGCGAACTATTTGCTCGCGCAAAGTGTGATTTTGTTTTGATTTTTGTGTTTAGTTTATGTGTGCGTTTGGAGCACCACAGTCATCTACGCGATGCGCGACTATATATCTTGCCTATTTTGAGTACAATCAATGGCGTAAGTTCTGTTTTCGCGAGTCGAATGTCAAATTAAACGAATAAAAGTTGTGATAATTAACCACGCGACAAGTATTGCTCGTGGCGATATCACAGATATTCCATTGTCATTTGCTGAATTTTGTTACCATTGTTCTCATTATTATTACTATACATACTCAAACATTATAGAAGAGAAGAAAAACATAACGTTGTGCTTTGTCTACTAATATATAGTCCGGTGAACTGTACTCTGGAACCAAAATGCAATGTTCCGGGAGGATTGATCTCTCACTGATTTATGTTAATTAACCAAGATAACTTTGTTGAAATAAAAATGAATCAGAAATGAACCTTTAATAGCTCTTTTCCACTCTGTGTTATGTATGTCTGCCTTCCACCTTCTACTCCATTCGCGACCGATCGGCCAATTCCGTCGAAGTCACCTGACCTCGCGAATTACTGGTGCAAGGATTTTACTACCCTCGCCACCAGGCGTCGCTTTTCGTTGGAAAATGGCCGCTCCAACTAATAGGAGAACAGGAACGGTTTGCTCTGGTATTCAAGGTATTCACATAGAATGATTGAATTGAATTGAATATTCTCTTGATTCTGTCCTTGGAAGGCCTCGTCTAATTTGAAATGTTTTATTTTGTTTTCTGATTATAGGTCGACTTCCATGATTCTATGAACAAAACGCTTTGACGTCCTGATTCTATGGCCAAAACGTGTTCACCATCGCTACGTCATAGTAGTTTCGATTGAAAGTAGTTTCAACATGGCTGCCAATATGGATTCCTATACCAGTGATTGTCGAGTTAGTATATCCTACATTATATTACGAGTCAGTGCCGAGCGATAGTATCCCAAATCAGACTGCAAAGCAGGACATTTGCTTAAGGCCATACAGTATGACTGGTGTGTGAGCCTGGGCTTAAATGTCAAAACGACAACGTTGGTCAACCATTTTCAATGCTACGGAGAGCAGTGGATATCGTTTTGGAGGAAACCTTTCCTCTGTTAGCAGCGAAAACGTTTTATTAATAAATGCATTATAAACGCGAATGAATGTTATCACGCTTTTATATACAAAGTCTTGATGGTGAGATAATTGTGAGAGTTAAAAAGTTGACACTGCAAAGTGAAGTACCGGTATATTTCTTCTCTATAATTCTTGTCACATGTGGGAATTTGAAGCTCTCATGTACAAAATGATAAAATTACGTAAACCTAGGTCAACTTACCGATTCTGGGAAGTGTTCCATTTTTTGTATTTTTTATTTCCTGGCCGTCAGAGTAAAGCTGAATTCTTGAGATGTTAAGGTACACGTCGATAGGGGTGGTATGTACTTTTTTCTGTACTTCCAAAGGTTCACAGGTCGGAGGTAAAACAAAGTTTGCTTTTGGTTCGTTCAGTCACGGCCTTAAGTTGTGCAAGTCGTCCAGGTGTGTGCAGGTCCCAGCTAAGAAAGTGGCGTTAAGAGAATGACAGTCGCTGCCCACAATGCAGTTGACACATATTATCATCCCATATCTGACGCTAAATCAAGTCATCTCAGGTTAACCTTCTATCGCCAGACTCATAATTAACGGGGCTCTAATTGGTCATACATTACCTGTGTTTCATCTGCATTCTAATTACCTGGCAAATTAGGAGACAGTCCTTGACAAAATAAAAATCATGTTTCGCACCAGTATTCGCACACACTATAATTGTAAATTCGTATCCACAGTATACATTTATGAATATGCACAACGTGTATAGTAAGAGAACTAGAAGGGTTAATTGGGTGAATTGTTTCGACGATGACACACAGTCGGTCTGCCGGTAAGACGGCCTGTATTTCTCGTCGTTTATAGTTTGAAGGTTGATTGACTTGTTATTCACCAGAACCTCCACACGCCCAAAGATGCTGCATTCAATTGTTTATTTCGAAAAGAATATGTATGGAGACACGAATTCTTTGGTATATTAGTGTTAAATTTACAGCGCTGTATATAAAAGTTGAGTGGCCTATATGCTAAAAGCCTAATTTCTATTTTGGGAGATAGGCGAGGGAGGGGCGGGGGGGGGGGCGGGGTGTGTAAACCATTCCTATTTAAAGATGTATCGTACGTACTATTGTGATATATTACCTGATAAGAAGCCGTAATATTTCAGTATCTCCTAGATTATGACAAGTTTTCAGATATTCACCCTTTTATTTTAAATATTTGAATATTCTCGAAATGAGTTTCTATACACCTTTGGTGGCAGTCTTGCTCTCACACTATTTCTTCGACACCAGATATCAACAAGAAGCCTATCGTATTTTCCTTGTTCACATAAGTCTGCTAACATAACTCTTTCCATGACGGGTCTATCGGAGCTCATTAACTGTGCACTGTTTTTTTGTTGTTGTTTTTTTTTTGTTTGTTTTTTTTGCACCATTTTTACTGGTAGTAATTTCCACTATCTGAACGAATAATCCGTCTATACACATCTGAACTATATCTTTCTCCTTCGGCTTTTCCTTAATTTTATGGTTTTTGTCATATCAAATCATCAACGTTTATCTCTCACAATTCTCATCTACAGAATAGTTATCTACAAATGGAATTTCGGGCCAGTACTTTAGAATCTAAGATCGTATACATAA
Source organism: Hanleya hanleyi (assembly GCA_036873755.1). Classification (NCBI taxonomy): domain Eukaryota; kingdom Metazoa; phylum Mollusca; class Polyplacophora; order Lepidopleurida; family Hanleyidae; genus Hanleya; species Hanleya hanleyi. The sequence goes on from JAVTVY010035822.1 coordinate 111,711, forward strand.
TATAATATCTTTATAACATAGTATGTTTTTCATGTGATAAATCGAGCTTCCACTTTCAATATACTATTCACACAAGCTGGTGTCCTCAGTCGTGTTCAAAGGGAGATCACCCCCAAAACACCGTAGAAAAACTGTATTTACCATAGCTTGCTTTTCTCACGATGCTTGTATCACCGTTTTGACCAGTGCATGTTAAAACAAAGTGACATAGACTTAAGACATCATCTAAAGGGCGAAATCCTAGCTATTTCTTCGAAATGCCACTTTATTAGTACTATTTATTGTCACCAAACTCTGACATTTAAAAGTAATTAACTGAGGGGTTTACCCAGGACTGTCAGTGACAGGTGAACTCAGGTGAGCTAATCTGTACAGGTAAACATTGCACCATTGTAATAGATTCACCTTGTAAGGTGATGGTAACGGATGTGTCCTGAAGTTTGTCTCCGCATTTGCCATATAAGGCATTACCCGGGTTTGCATGAGCTTATACCGGCTTAGGGCTCGTATTTTGTTTGAATCCATGTTATATGCAGCAGTAAAGGTGTGGATGGTTACTTCATCTCACATTGTCAGCCGCACCATTAGACAGACTCAGTATGAATGGGAAAGGTTCGTGATGAGTCATTCATCCATGAAATTAGAACTACTATAAAAAGGTACCAGAGAAACTACAATACGGATGATAACGTTAAAAACTGGTTTTCTTCTGCATTCTGCACGTTAAAAATATTTAGGTGGTTCAGAACAATCGATCATATTAATATGTTTTTTTTCTGTATACACATTCTTTTCTCTTGTTTATATTCAAAAATAGTCTGCTATCGACGAACACGAAGAAAAGGTTATGGATAAAGAAAATGTAAGTCGCTTGATTTTTACACATAAAGATATGCAGCAATACCTGCCGAGTTCTGATTAGATTTTCACTGAAATAAACTGGTAACATTTCTCCTGAAGTGTACTAGGAAAATAGGTGGTGGAAGGATAACAGACTTGGTCACATATTCAACAAACATGTAATTCGCCAGATAAGGAGGACTATGAGAATACATGTATATAACAACTTGTCTATTTTACAATGAAGCGACAATTCCCAGGACAATCAAACTCTATCCAAGTAATCAAGCGAAATGTCAGTCGTCCTTAACACAGAACTTGTTTTTCCATAGGATACTTCGTAAAACCTATGCGGGATAACGTGCTGGGGTAATTCATCCCACATACGTATGTGTATGACCAGTCTCGGCATGAGCTGCAGGCATGATGCACTGCAGCAACGTTTCTCTCGGTGTATCATTCTTGTAATAAAATACTGATTAAAGTAATTATTCAAATTATATGGGTAAAAGATTCCCATATTAACTTGAGGGGAAAAGATTCCCATAATAACTTGATCATCTCGAGTAGGAAAATACCCCCAACCTCGCTTGGCGACTCGGTTGGAATGTATTGTCCTTCTCTCGAGTAGGAATTTTCATGCCATGATCAAACTGTATGGGATTTTCTCAATCCCTACTACATGTTAGTAGTACAGAATGCGAACGAAACATATACTGAGAATGCGCAGTGGAGACTTCCGGTTTGTACGCACTTCCGATTGTGCTGGCTCAGTATATACCTTTTCTGTTGCGCCGTTCCAGGCACATGAATTCCGGTAACGTCACTTTCGGTCACGTGATTTTCAGGATTTTTCAGTAAACAAGTCTAAACAAATCTGAACATGTCGGGATGCGTGTATCGGTCACCCCCTAGCGGGATTCTTTATTGCGCACATACAGTCCACAGACCATATTAAACTTGGCTCCTAAGGTAAGGCGTGGTTCCGAATAGTGCGGTACTTTTCCAATAGCTTGGTTCTGATTGATGCAGTAGGGACGAATGCTCTGCCGAGAACAAGAGGGGTGAGAGACCTCGGGATTTCATCCAACGAGACTCCTGGACCCATGCATACGCCATAGGTAGGAGGACCCATGCATACGCCATATGGTAAGAGAATATGGATGCGCATGCGAAAACGGAAACGTGGCACTTTACCGAGAACGACAGGGACGAGAGACATCAGGGTTTCACCCAACGAGACTTCAGGACCCAAGCATGCGCCCTAGGGTATTGTGAGTATGGGAATTATGGGTGCGCATGCGCAACCGGAAGTGGAACGCTATAACGAGAACGAGAGACGTGAGAAACTTCGGGTTTTCAGCCCACGAGACTCCTGGGCTCAGGCATGCGCCGTAGGGTATTGGGATTATGGGTGTGCATGCGAAAGTGGGATGCTTTACCGAGAACGAGAGGGGTGACAGACATCGGGGTTTCACCCACAGCGACTCCTGGAACCAGGCATACGCCATAGCGTGACTAGGGCATTATGGGGTCGGCTACCCTGGTAGAGTTACCTCCCTGTATGGTACGGGGTACAGAATGAGTGAGTAAAGCACGCGTGGGTGAGTGATTGAATGAATGATTGAGTTGGTGAGTGAGCGAGTTACGGGCGAGGAAGTTAGAGAGTAATCATATAAGGCCATATGTGATCCATTAACCTCTGAGTATGCGTCCTCTGAGCTTGTACCATGTCGAGTATGTGTACGTTCTTTCTCGTCACGATATTATGACTCACCGTCTCTCATTTCATCAGCCGAATCCCCAGAGGGTTGACCATCCGGCAGATTCCGCAGAGCAGACCCCTGTCAAGCCCGTCCCCAGACAGCGGGCTCCACTCGTACCACCAGCCCTGTAATACTCTCATCACCCACCCATGACAAGTCAACCCAAGTCATACTTGGGGACCACACGCCCCAGCCCATCGCTGTGAATACAGTGCTATGGTGGGATCTCTTCCAAGGGAGCATGAACGTCGCGGTTGAACAGTTGAAGGCCTCAGTGAACAAGTTGAACCCCGCAGCCTCAGTGAACCCCGCAGAGGGTATTCGAAAGAGGAGGACGAACTTTTAGCCCATAAACGTACTGACACTCAGAGTACGACGACATCGTGGTTCATATGTAATCGGTGGACAAGAATCCAGTCCATATGGGAATCGACCGAACAGTGTGAAAGTTGAAAACTCCGGACTGGGTAGAATTGTATTCCAGAGCGATCGATCAAAAGAAACATCTGTCTGAACGCGACAAAGTTTAGCGTCCCTCTGTAAATAGCCCACACAACAAATTTTCCAATTTCACCAGGAGCACTACGGCGTCCACCTTGACTACGTTAAACCTGAACAGGCAAATGCAACTCTACGCCAGGGAGAAAGCATGTGTTGCCATCTTGTTACGCTCATGGATGACATCCAGTGGGTGACCCGGGTATGCCTTCTGATGCATAAGAAAGAGATATTACCCAAAGAGGAAACTAACACAACTGCCCGTGCCCAGAATCTGCTGACCCTGCATCAGGCATTTTAGACCTTTATGGCGACGCGTATGAAGACGGGAAATTACACCTTAGCTACTCTCCTCCCGCCTCCACTGACACAACTATTGACGAAGTGGATACCGAGAACAACTGATTAGCTGCATGGCGTTGACGCCCATCGACGCCATTCTTAATGCCCGTCAAAGCTCGATGACGCCCATTTATTATAATACTGTCCTAACCGATAGACATCCACAGTTGACCTTCAACCTTTCGACATGGCTTATCGTTGCTTTGAGTGTGGATACACGTTCACCAGACACTACGATATGTTACGACACCAGACGATTATACGTGGATGCGACGACACCGAGACTCCGATGCAGATACTGAGAGCGTACTGGCTAATTCTGAGGGTCGACCGACTATACTGAGGGCCTACCTACCGAGTGAAGAAGAATGGGAACCTACGTGTTGGCAATGTATTGAGAATGAGTCTATTAATTCTTACTGCGTCGATCGAGCAAGTCGGACAGAATAACTTACATCAGGAAAACACTCATGACCCTGTCTGAAAAGTATAGCTTGTTTTCACTGGAAATGAAGAGAGATCCCACGCTCAGAGCCATCATGAAAACCAAAAGTCACTTGGGAGAGGGTATGAGATTACCGCCTACAAAGGTTCTAAAACCAGAGCTGTCAAAATACGCAAACAGTTGCCCTTACAGTTTCCTGAACTGCCTGAAAATAATTAGGACCCGCTCAAAGGACTATGAACATGGGACAACAGCGAACATGACCGCCGATTGACGCTTCACAAAGGCAGTTTCTCAATAACAGCTTCCGATTGGACAATTCCGAACGACGATGCGTCTTACGGGACAAACGCACCATTACGTTATGTAAACATAACGGCTTTCGCAGCTTGGGTGTGATGTGATGGAAGGGATAATAAAATATGGAACACTCAATATAATTGTTGTTGTCTCACGTGTGTGGGATTGGGGATTGGGGATTGTGTAGCGAGATTTGTGTGTTTTTGCAAGATTTCAGGCGAATAGGCGAACGAGCGTTAACAAGCCCAGATGGGAGGTACTGTATTACACCGGTGAATTAAGAGGTCGCTGAGGATATTCACGGCGTACATTCCGCTAAACTACAGGGGATTTCATTCTACCTGGATAGCCAGACCTATAATGCTCCATCAACAACCTCGATGTCTCTCACCCCTCTCGTTCGCGCGAGAAAGCACAAATTCCGGTTGCGCATGATCACCAATAATCCTCTACCAAAAATACCGTATGGCACATGCTTTCTTCCAGGAGTCTCGTTTGGTGAAACCCCGATGTCTATCACCCGTTCGTTGTGAAGCATCCTACTTCCGGTTGCGCATGAGTACCCTTAAGCCTCCACCAAAATTACCTTAAGGCGCTTGCCTAGATACAGGAGTCTCGTTGGGAGAACCCCGTTGTGCCTCACACCGCTCAATCTCGGGAGAGCGTCCCAATTCCGGTTGCCCATGCTCACGGATAAACATCTACCCACAATACCCCGTGAAGCATGCCTGGGTCCAGGAGTCTCGCTGGGTAAATCTCCGATGTTTCCCACCCCTCTCGCTCTCAGTGTGGCGTTCCGCTTGCGGTTGTGCATGCACACCCATAAACCCCTACCTACAATACCCTGTGGCGCCTGCCTGGGTTCAGGAGTCTCGTTGGGTGAAATCCCGATGTGTCTCAGCCCTCTCGTTCTGGGTGGAGCGTCCCAATTCCGATTGCCCATGCGCACCCATAAACATCTACCCAAAATACCATGCGGCGCATGCCTGGGTCCAGGAGTCTGACTGGGTGAAACTTCGATGTCTCCCGCCCCAATCACTCTCAGCGTGGCGTTCCACTTGCGGTTGCGCATGCGCACCCATGATACCCAACTTCCAATACTCTGTGGCGCATGACTGGGTCCAGGAGTCTCGTTAGATTAAAACCTAATATCTCTCATCCCTCTCGTTGTCAGTAAAGCGTTCCACTTTCGGTTGCGCATGCGTAATCCACCCCTCAGAATCCGATCGCGACAATTCTAGATCCGCTGATGACACAGATCTGCAGAGTTCGATTATATACTATATAACTTATCAGCTGGGTTGTGATGGACGGGTAGGTTCTCCACTTGCCACTATGCTGGAGATAGTGCAGGGGACCAGCTTTTTTTTTTTTTTGCTTTGACAAGCTCAAACTTGTCTCAACATGTTCAGACTTACCGGACGACCCGTGCCGGGAAGTCACGAAGACGAAATTGATATCTTCCCCGGAAGCCACATGACTGGAGGTTGCGCAAGTGTATACGCAGAAAATATGTGAAACCGGAAGTGCGCACAAACCAGAAGTATCCAATTCGCATAATCAGTATATATTTTATGCTACTTATTTGATATACACTTATCCCCTTCGTCGTTTACACACTTGAGATTGAATTGTCCAACAAGCATCTCCATTTTGGAACGAACACAAACAGCTTTTAACTTGTTTAAAGTTGCCATGCTTCTGAAAGGTTATCATATTTGTAATTTTTGTCCAAGGCCATTTACATTTTCTCAAGTGGTATATCAAATGTATTGATTGTACAATCCTCAAATCTACACTTTGTTGGATCAGGAACAAAGAGCATACGGTAGATTGTCTGATATCGCTCCGTAACAATAGAGACGCTCGACCACCAAATCATCTGTAGGGGGTCCAAATGCTGGTTTCCCAGCTTCTATGAGTGCAAGTCAAACAGTCGGATAAGTATGCATATTTTTACAAGAAAATGAGTACGGCAACATGTTTCCACCGACTGTGTCAGAACCACACCACTACAGACATAAACCACACCACTACAGACATAAACCACACCACTACAGACATAAACGGACAGCCTATAAGGAGACTCAACATTCTATTTCTGCAGATAATTGTATTGAAATAGTCACAAATTAAGTTAATCAGTCATCACATTTAAATGTCAGATAATGATTTCCACTTTTTTTGCAAGAAAAAACAGTCAGTCTCTTCGTGAGCACTATGTTTCACTTGTTGTTTATTCAATGTTCTTAAGAAGAGGCTGAAAATACGTAATTTATTTGAGTCGACCGATCAGATGTTTTAAAACTGGAAGATTTCTCCTGAAGCATGGGAGTTTTGGAAAGGATTTATTGCAGAGTCGCCGCTTGAGGGAGATCCCTAGAGAATCCCACCTCCAACTTGATCATCTCACGAGATCCTGTATCTCGTCTCGGATATTTTCGGCTAGTTTCACCTTTTCGTCCTTCAGTTGGTCAACGGTAGCTGTGAAATAAACAATAGTAATTATGAAAATTCCCGATTAACCTAATGGTGGACAGGTAGCAGTGATTTTTCTATTGGAGCCAAGCAGTAGACCTTGGGTTACAAACTAATGTTCTCTCCCGGTGATATTACAAAACATTGTTCTCTTCTTGTGACTTTACAAACTATTTTCTCCTTGTGACCTTACCAACCATTTTTCTATCCTTGTGATACTAAACACCGTTGTTCTACTGGTGGCGAAACTAAGGCTATTGGAAAGTTCCCGTTGAAGGCTCGTTTATATACCGGTGGATACTTATTACAAGCGTCTGGTCCGTCATTCATAATTCAGCCATCGTCCATTAAAGAATATCCGCGTCCATAATCCAAAGACCTATTCCATATTCTATATAACAGCATTAGCACCAAATTGAAAAAAGACAATCATAGTATACATAAACATAGGCTAGTTTCCTGCAAGAGAGAAGCGGTCAACAGTTTTCAATGATGCCGGCAAGACATTATGATGTTATAAAAATATCAAATCCGTATCGCTCATCAGTATTCTTAATCCTTATGATATTCGTTGTAAAGTCGCAAGGGCGTCGGAAGCGGTACGGCAGGTACGGCCATGGCCGTAGCACTTTTTGCGCCAAAAAAGAAAAATAAAAAATACGAAAGAAATAAAGAAAAAAAACGGAGAAAAAAAAGAAAACACAAATTATAACAAAAAACAACTAGAAATGCAAGCAGTTTTGATAGCTTCCAAGTTGAATAAGACTGTGATCGGTCCAAAGCGCCATTGAATTTGTTAGCGGCTCTGAGCAACGGCTAGCCCTCTCGGGACAATTCCGATCGTGCATGGAAAATAACATGTACGTTCATATGCATGATGCCGGTTTGGTGTTCACGTTATTTTATTAACGAAACAAGAAATTAATTTTCTTCATACGAATTCCGTTTTTCGCTTGTCCAATATGTCACAGGCCTACACGCTTTAGGTTGTTTCTGGCTGCATGCTACCTTTACTGTAATACAGGTCCGTACCCGACCTTGTATTTCAAACAATATACGGCCTAACGAGCTATGGTTAAAACAGGAACTTAATAGGGCCTTATATGTTGTATCACTTGAACACACTTTTTACACTGTTTTGGCGTATATCCTATTGGGAACAAAACACTGTTCAAATGCTCTCTGTGAGCGCGATTTGGTTAATTTTTTTATAAAAAGGGCTAACGCTGCGAGGGGGTACCACCCTTTCAGGCTTTTCTCCTGCTTGGTCGCGTTGCTCCTTCGCGAATTGGTCCTTCGCTCTCTCACAGGCCATGCGAAGTGTTGGAAATGCGAAGTGTGGCGAGGGGTCTCCTCATAATTCTGCCGCAAGTACTTCATTCTCCAAGTAATTCCCTGCAAGTAATGACGGACAGGGTAGAGGGGTTTTCTCACATTTTTTTTCTTTTTGCGTCCCTTGTCCATGAGGTAATTTACTGTTGTTAGTCATGGCCCCGTTAAAAAAAACTACGAGTGACAGCTTTATTATTTCAATAGTATAGCTAGCTAAATTATGAATGTAGATGACGTTTATATACTTCTGCAATGAATTTATCAACACCCCATTGCCCATAAGAATTATATAGGTTACGTCTACACAATGTGTCTAGATTACGGTACTTTAATATACATAATTTTTTGGTAATTGAGCATCGCAGAAAACCATCATCGATTGCGTTTTCATGGTGAAGGTGTTAGGAAAGAACTAAAAATACACTTCAATGCAGAGTGATTTTATTCCCCAGAAATCGCTCCGAACGCGTCTCCGGCGATCTAGACCCCAGGAGCTTCCGGGGCCTCGGCGGCCCCTCGACCCTCGCCTAAAGTGCTATGACAGTGGCCGTACCACTTTGAATTTGCTTCCGACGCCCCTGAGTCGTCATCTAGAGAATGATGTATCTCAGTCACGCTTTGATTGTATGACATATGAGCACCATGAGGATCTCGAAGTACATGGATTCATACGACCCCTAGCCCTGGGTTAAGCGAAATTAGACACAAATTGCGAAACGTAACGTCATAGATCTCGCACGCTATATATACGCTCGTATTTTGCTATCGGCATGCGATATGTATCGCCAAATTTGAGAAACTTTGAGTGGAGGCGCTTGGTGGCTTGATCTAGGGACCTATACGTTATTGTGTGAAGGAATCTTACACAAGTACAGAAACATACATGTGACATTTGACAAAGCATGTCAGCTCTCCGATTTTCGCCAAACTTGGTTTATTGATGTACGCTGTAAAACATTGAAATTGCGCTTATATAGATGGTATAGATTACACCACGAGAAGAAAGCATCCTCTCCATTCACATTAACCGTAAGTCTTGAACTCAATAATATTTGCGTTCAGAGATACGTCAATTTCTGAACTTTGGCATGTGTGGTGACTAATTTGTGCACGATTGTGCCTTGCCAGTTGCTAGCTGTCCCTTAAGCGGACCAATTTACAACTTTCCTGTCGAGTGAACTGTTAACCCTGTGATACAACTGTGCAAGAGCGTGACGGGTTGCAAGCAGGGCCTGCATACACTGTGAAGAGGATACGTCTGATGAAGAACTAACGACAAAATTAGACTCACCTTTCAAGTCCTCCACCTGTTGTTTAAGTTTATCTCGCTCAATCTCACTTAGCTCCAGCTTGCTTTTCATCTGTTGGATGAAGATAACACGGGTGAAAATATGTGGCATATCTCTGACTATGTACTAAAATAGAAGAGGCCAGTTCTTTTATTCAGCAAATAAGTCTGACAATCTTTATAAATTAATACCGTATCCCATCTTTGCTCCCCAATCGTACATTTCGATACAGCAAGATGTCTAATGGGCAGAGTTGATAAAATATAAATTTATTAAGATTGTGAGTTTGGTTGGTTGTCGGCGTGGTAGATTAATGTTAGTGTTCTTAAAACATTGTGTGCAAACCTGCAGCGATGAATAGCTATACATTCTGATATATGAAATTCGTGACAGAATAACATGTGCTTTGGAGTGATTACATGAGTTAGCGTGTACCTTGATTAACACGGTCCATTATAATTTACATATAACAATGCTGACCAGATGATCTGACTTGGAGGGCATCAGTCACACGAATTGTATTTAAAACTTTGCCAATCAGAATCATTTACACACCTCATAACTTCAGGTTTCGGAAACTATTCAAATGTTCATTATGCTGAACAAGAATATGCCCGTGGATAAATCTGGGGAATATGTGGTAGTTACATCAGACATAGAGCTGAGACTATATACTAGGCCAATATAGATAACCCTAATCGTTTCCATGGTAACTAGTTGCTCTCCTCTGAGACGAGAAGACTATGTTTAGAATACACCCCCTGTAGCATCATCAGCACATTTATCTGCCTTGATAATCAGCCAGTAGATACATACTCTACACTAATTGATTCAATATATAATTCGCATGTATCTACAGTATATGCTACAATACATATGTAGGTTATATTGTGTTAGGTTATTACTATAACTGTATTCTCTCATCGCTGAAACACGGAAATGATATCTGGCGTCCTACGGTGAACATAAACCGTTAGCGATAAGCCACTATCAGCCTCCAGAATGATCTTATATTCCTACCGTACCTCCTCCTTGTCTGTATTCACCCTTCTTACTTCGTCTTTGAGTTCATGATTTTCGTCTCTTGCCGACTCGAGATCACCCCGTAGTTTAGCCATCTTCTCTCGTAATGTGTCCATGCCTGATTACAGGTATCCGACTTGACTTAAGTACACAACACAATAGAGCCGTGTGGGATGGGCATGAATAAAGTTAGTCGACCAAAAACAAAATATTCCACTTTTCTATGCAGCTCGCAAATAACTTCCCTTGCGGATAATCTTCACTGGCTTGGCGAACTGTTGCCAGCCTCAATGAGCATGGAGTTTTGAATTTAAATATATATTTGATGAGTGATAACTCGCAAATTCCACTGACTCAGGCCAATATATACAGGTTTATACCATGGCTCATGTTTACACTAAATGTCACTTCACCGTTAGCTAAGATTCATAGCGTCTCCCTTCCCTCACCGCTATGTCGACGACAAATACATTTCCCTGGTGGTAACTCGAACATCTCCATGGCGCACTTATTATTACCTTTGCGCCCTATTGGACCTTCATTAACTTGAGAAAAAGGGCCGCCATGAATAAAAATACCATAATCGATGTTGTGATCATCATCCCCTGTATACACGGGGTCTATTATGACGGAAATGCCCATCTTCTTGACCCTCGATTTCAGGTGATTTTGAGGCTCCATAGGGATAATTTTAACGTCTGTAATTAATTTTTGACCGACGAATGGCCATTTAGTCTGCCATTTCTGTATTTTTTATTCATGGCGGCCCATTTTCTCAAGTTAATGAAGGTCCAATAGGGCGCAAAGGTAATAATAAGTGCGCCATGGAGATGTTCGAGTTACCACCAGGGAAATGTATTTGTCGTCGGCATAGCGGTGAGGGAAGGGAGACGCTATGAATCTTAGCTACTTCACCGTATGACGAGCGGCACACCAGCGTATGCCAACATCAACGTGTTATCTCACCGTATGATGGGTGTTACGGCCCCGTACGATGGGTGTTACGGCACGGTATGATCGGTGTTACGGCACCGTATGATGGTTGTTCTATCACTGTATGATGGGTGTCAACGCACCGTACGATGGTTGCTCTGTCACTGTATGATCGGTGTTACGGCACCGTTTGATGGTTGCTCTGTCACTGTATGATTGTTGCTACGGCACCGTTTGATGGTTGCTCTGTCACTGTATAATCGGTGTTACGGCACCGTATGATGGTTGTTCTGTCACTGTATGATGGGTGTCACGGCACCGTACGATGGCTGTTACGGCACCGCATAATGGTTGCTCTGTCACTGTATGATCGGTGTTACGGCAACGTATGATGGTTGTTCTGTCACTGTATGATGGGTGTCACGGCACCGTACGATGGCTGTTACGGCACCGCATAATGGTTGCTCTGTCACTGTATGATGGGTGTCACGGCACCGCATAATGGTTGCTCTGTCACTGTATGATGGGTATTACGGCAGCGCATAATGATTGCTCCGTCACTGTACGATGGCTGTTACGGCACCGCATATTGGTTGCTCTGTCACTGTATGAATGGGTGTCACGGCATCGCATAATGATTGCTCTGTCACTGTATGATGGGTGTTACGGCACCGCATAATGATTGCTCTGTCACTGTATGATGGGTGTCACGGCACCGCATAATGGTTGCTCTGTCACTGTATGATGGGTGTTACGGCACCGCATAATGATTGCTCTGTCACTGTATGATGGGTGTCACGGCACCGCATAATGATTGCTCTGTCACTGTATGATGGGTGTCACGGCACCGCATAATGGTTGCTCTGTCACTGTATGATCGGTGTTACGGCACCGTATGATGGTTGCTCTGTCACTCTATGATGGGTGTCACGGCACCGTACGATGGGTGTTAAGGCATCGTATAATTATTGCTCTGTCCCTGTATGATCGGTGTTACGGCACCGTATGACGGTTGTTCTGTCACTGTATGATGGGTGTCACGGCATCGTATGATGGGTGCTGCGGCAACGTATGATGTGTGTTATGGCACGGTATGATGGGTGTTGCGGCACATATGATATGTGCTACGTCACCGTATGATGGGTGTTACGGCACGGTATATGATTGGTGAAACATCGAAGTATGATAGCTGGCATGTCCGCGTAAAGGCAAGCTGCACATCACCGTATGGTGGTTGTCGTGTTATCTTGTGAACTTTTACAGTAAAAAAAATAAAATAAAATAAAATAAAAAAATAAATATCATTGTGGTTTTGAAAAGTTTTGAAACTAATCCAAACAAATTTGAAAATGTTTTTGTCTCGGAGTTAAATATTCATTTGCAAACAGAAATCATCGCCTGTAGAACTCCGTGGATAAAATAATACAGCATTGCCAAGGTTAGGAAATGGCTCCTTGCCTAACCCCAGCGTAACGTCACATGGGCAATGTCGTCCTTTCGCGCCAACCTGTAACCATGCATCTCGGTCATTTATACGCGGTAAGACTGACCCTGGGATCGTGTGTATCCATGTTCAGCCTACTTTCGGCAACTGCAGGAGGGAATTTCCATAAATCAATACCACGTGACTTCGTCAGCCAATCAGCTAAAGTGTACCGACGTAACCCCAACGTAACTCGCCGTTTTCGAGTCATGTGATGAACTACTTGATCAAAATTTCAGATCCACCACACCTCTTGGATGATAGGAAAGTTACACATACCTATATATTTTGTAAGCCCGGGCAATATCTGTTTCAGAAGTGGTATGAAAACCTGTAATTCATCAGATTTCTCGGGTCTGTTCTCCGCCGGATGACGGCCGAACAGAATCCGGTAAAGTACTGGATATCGCTCCGCGATAATGGAGACACACGATTAGCAAGCCATCTTATGGATGACGAAGTGTACGCAAATGCCTTTCGCGCGTTTCTTGGCTAAAGAGTTCTATCATGGAGCCCTTGATTAATATAGTTTTCTAAATCACCATGTCACAATCAATTAATAATAACAATAACAAAGTGTGACTGAGATACAGAAGAAATGTTTAGTGATACTCCATCTCTGAAAGAATCCTTGTGAGTGAAATTATGTTTGCCACGAGAGTTTTATGTCTTATTACCGTTAGGGTCATTTCACTAACATTAGGAAGGTATGTATGTAGGCTAGCTGAGCATGAAAAATGGGGACAATAGGGCAGAACATAAGGAAGAGAAGCCTAAAAATGCATGCTGAGATATTTTTGGAATGCTCCGTCCAAGCTTCCCAGAAAGGAAATAATTGTCTCGTCAAATCTACTCCTGAGGTTGTTATTGAGACCTTGTCGGTGTCCATTACGTAATGTTAAAGCTATTGCAAATGGACATTTCCGGTTAGATGGCTTGCATGTTGAACGTAATGAATATTTCCGTTCACGTGATCGCATGACCGTCAAGGAGCCTGTGGGGCACTTTGCCATATTCCTTCCCGGTACAAGAAGACCCATCATATTTGTTCCTCACATATGGAGATATTGCGGAATACCCTACCCCATATAGTGTCCTCACAGATACCCTATATGTCGTATTACATGCGGATAACTCGTAGGACAATCTATAGTACATGGTGTCCGCTGTATCCCTACATATGGAAAAATACTGCCATTTTAGCTGTTATCGATATAGTTTGTGATTTGCCCACAATATTCCTACATGTGGGGATGATGTGGGGCAGTCATTTCTAAGTGGAAATGGTATCGATCAGGGTACCCTGAAATATTCCTATATGTAGGAAATTTGTGGGTCAGGAGTGGGACACTATATACCTGCCATGGCAAACAGTTGGATGACTCCAACCGTATATATACCCTTTAATTATCAGAAAAAAAGTTCAAGCCTTTATCCCACTCTATCCCGCCATGAACAGTTGCTTTCATGGCTCTATACGTAGATTATTCCTATACGCTTAAAACTAAAGTGTCTCCACAGGGACAACACTTGAAGAGCAGTCCCTGTGGACACACTTAAAGGGTTATTTCAACACTTTACGAGTAAGTTTCAACACTTTAATTTTAAGCGTGTATTACTATAACCTTTCCTTCGACTAGCTATATAGCTAGACATTTTCTTCTGCCACCTTTCGTAGTTTCCAAGTCCAGAACGAACACCCGGGATCCCAGTTGCACGATCTACTTTCGCTATTAGATGTTTCGGTGAGTTAAGAGGTATCGTTACCTATATCACATGCCAAAAAGTCGAAGGTAAAACCACCTGAATAACAGTCTCAAATTGAAGTACTACTTGCAAAAAGGGCATATTCAAGAAATCATTAATTTTGACCATGTTTTTGTTTGATATAAATCAATTTCGTATGAATGAGATAATCAAAGAATTAACATGGATTTCAATCAGATTTTAAGGTTCAGTCAAAACATTATATATTTATACTTTTACCGCATGTGTCACTGATTGAAATTAGCCATAAAAATGGGATATGAAAGCCAAAATCCCATGTTAAAAGATAGGAGAAATTCTCAAATTTGAAGTCTAGGCTGAGAAATTTACCGCCCGTAGGTGACATTTCAGCTGTCGATGAGAGTCTTGAGGATACATTTATTCATTGTTCAAAATTGACGATGTCTAGCGACTAAAAAGCTACCATATGACCCCGCAGGAAATCTTCCCTCGACATCTCACACTCAAACCCGAGAATACGGTGGATTATTGATTGAACTTGTAGTTTAAGGGCCGCTTCCCTTACGGATTTCGCGGCCCATCACCTCAATGTTTTATTTTAATTTCACGTTACATTTCTCAGTTCATTTAAGATGTTTACAAGCACTGTATTTTAAAATAAAAAAATAAATAACTAACTAAACAAATAAACAACAAGGAGAGAGCAGAGGAAGATATAAATAGAAGAGAAGAATTGACTATATACAAGTTCGTCGGTCAGTTTTTGATTAGGTTATACTGGTAAATATGTGTCCATTATACATTGTAGTCACGTGGGTGATTCTTTTGTCTTTGTACCCCTTCATACACACAAAGCCGTCCAGAAAAAACTGGGAGAACCATAGACGGGTTCTTCCAGATATCTGTGCCTGTAACAGTGCTTGGAGTGTGTATCGGTGTACAGGATGGCAGGCTGCGTCCTATATTGCTTGAAAGTCAAAGGATCATATATTTTGCATTAAACAATCGTCAGTTCAGTGGCATCTCTGGAGTGGCGCGTCTGGTCTTGTGTAGTGTTGATTTTGCCAGTTCAAGACGTCTTTCTGGGGTTGTCAGTCATGGCGCTGTTTAGTGATTGTTGTCATAATCCGTATTCTGTTTCAGGTCTGGTCTCGCCCGTCTGTGGTCTTCAGTTTGCTGTGTCTGTATTACAAAGAACAGAAGAGTTTGTACTTTCATGTTTTCTGGCTTTTTTTGTGTTATACTTTGGGATATCATTATCCCACAGACAGGCACTAATACGGTGGATTAGTATCTCAGCCGCGCTTTTATTGCAGATGTTCATGTCGACTTAAGCGGAAGTAGATACGCTAGCTCGGAAGCTGCGATGACAGATCAGCTCAAACAACTCATCTGATGTTAATGGATCAGCATCAAGGACGTCTGATGGAGTAAACGACTCAACATGGGGTAAACCTGGTAAATGCAAGAATACCCCAAAAACCTGTAATGCCCGACGTCGTACCGCTTAAATTTCTGCTCATCTCTTCTGCTCAATTTTCTGCTCAAATTAATGCTCATATGACTCAGATATGAATGTCGGTTTTGTGGGATATATCGGATGAATTCTGGTAAACGAAAGCTGCTGTGAGATAAATGCGAATGCTGGCATCTTAACACGGTTTCATACGTGTTTCTAAATAACCAAACGAATTATTATGCATAACAACTTTTTTGTTTATTTACTGGTGACGTTCCGCTGTAGTTACTAACAGCGTTTTCAAACCAAAATGTTTTTGTTTCCTTCTAAATACTGCTCGAACTCGAAAGATAATGTTTGTGCGGAATACATTCCTGAAACAAAGGCTGCAAGGTCTGAATATGGCATACATGTATATCCACTGTGCACGTTCATACGAACAGTTTAAGACTGATTGAAGGTGTACTATTCTATACTGGCTGGGCTGATCAGTGTCCAGGATAATAGGAACTGATGTTGACACTCTCGTGTTCTGGCACATGTAAACACCGTCGTGATATGACTGAAAAAAGGTTGAAAACGATGTTAAATCCTGCTCACCCACTCGTGCCAGAAAAGCTGTGTCTGAGTCACATGCACTGTTATTGTGACAGTTGATTTGCGCACCAGGGTGATATCGAACATAATGCAATTAAATGCCCATGTAAATAGTTCCTGCACGATATGATAATTCGAGATATACCCGTTTTGCTCCACATTCACTGCTATGTAGGCGGATCCTATTACCATCTCCCGAGAACTGTAACCATGCCGGAATCTATAAATTCTTCTTTGAGTATGATATCCAGGACATGGTGAAAAACAAATATTAGCACAGAAAAAATATCTATACTTTTTCTTTGACAAAAAAAAATCGTTGTTTCTTCTCTTTTCGAGCTGTCACAAAATTTTGGATTTATTTTCTTTTTCTGTTTTTCTTTGACATTATTTTTTTCCTTTTTTTTCTGGGTAATTTTTAGTAACACGGACCCGAATGAAATATAGCCATGCACATAAACTTCCTCCGTTATAGCTCTAAGGAGGGAGAATGTGTGCCCATGGGGATACTTTGTTAGAAGAGTACTCCAGTTTTGAATTGATAAATCGGGATATTGTCCTCTTTTCTTCCATCAAAGTTTCAAGTTACCGAACGTCACCGCCTTAGAGCTTCAATGGTGGAAGTTTATGTGACTATTTTTCATTGGTTGATTAATGCGGGGCCCGTGTTACTAAGACGGGGTCAATGGTATACTTATATGGCTATATTTCATTGGTTGATTAACACGGGATCCATGTTACCAAAAATTAGCCCTAAAAAAGGCTCAAAAAACAGAAAAAAAATCACCATGTGGCGGCTCGGAAAAAAAAGTAACACTTTCTTTTTACATAATTTAGCTAATTTTTTCTCACCATTTCCCTTTCTCGGCTCCGTACATTTGTGCAACCCTTCCCCATTTTCCCCCAAACGCATTCGATGTCGCAATTGCACGATCCCCCGCCCTCCCCACTATAGACGTTCCGGGGTATAGGTATGAACAAAAAGTTGGCATTTTTGATTCAGCGGTTAGATATTGCAAAGTGCTCACGAGGGTGACGATTATGCTTGTGGTACCCCTAAGATTCGTCCGTATCGACTTTCAACAAAAAGGCAAACGTGTAAATGCTATATAGAGGAATCGCTGAGAATATTCTCCACCGCCACCCTGATTCCCCACTCACTCCTGGACGTATGGTTGGAGATATATTTGTGTTACCGGAACATCTCAACTGGAAGATATATGGCGCAATCAGTGTTGCATATTACAATCATGGGGGTGCCCAATCAAACCAAACCAATTCATGACATATACTTCGAATGTAAGTTCATTCTGTTGTATGCTGTTACTTTCGCAGTATACGTTATGAAGTAACTCAAAAGTTTGAATCTATTTTGGGTTGTCATGGCATCCATTCATCCATTCATACAGCTAAAACTGGTTGAAAATGTCAATTGCTCAAACTTTGTATATTACTTTTCCAGCATTCATAATGCTGACTCTGACAGCTATGCATTATTTCTACAGGTTAAAAAAACAAAAAAAAAACAAAAAAAAAACGCCGAAGATGTACTCTGCAATCATATTTGGGATAGGAAGCCTTCTATATAAATACCAGGATGCTCTCCAAACCAACCTTCCTTTCTTCAAACATATATCTATCAGCAGTGGTTAGGGCGCAATGTTCCGGTACCATGATACAGCCAAATCTGCACATACACCCGTCGTCACCATGGAAACAAGCCTGCAGTATAATTTTACCTGTAACAGTATGGCATATGGTAATAGTTTAGGCGTGGTTGTAGCCACAGCCTATACTCACAAACTCAGTGCTTTACCGCAGATTCGGGGTATTACATTTGTGAAAAGCAGAGCAATAAATGATTTAAAATTTGAAAAAATGTCATCAATAACCCCGCCTCCCCCCCCCCCTCCAAATATCAGCTACAACACCGAGGAATATTTCAGCAACCGTTCCACGACCTGTAAAGACACGAAAAGCAATTACATGTATAAGAATTCATAAATGTGTACACTGCGAAAAATATTGTGTTGTTTTAACACAATTTTGTGCTAAATTGGCTTCAACACAAACCGTTTTGTGTTGAAATCAACTTCATATTTCAACACAAAATTGTGTTGAGTTCAATACAAATTAGTGTTGATTCCAACAGAATTTGTGTTATTTTCAACACAATTCTGGTGCTATAATGGCTTCAACACAATTTTTTTCGCGGTGTATGTTTCAGATCCGACATTCAATATTCAGCCGTCGTTCATAAAAGAATTTCCGAGTTAGTAATCGAGAAAACTATTTACTCGCATGACAGTTAACACCAATTCCAAATGTGTATGAAATAAATATAATAAAAAGTCAGGATGGTTTGCTACAAGAGAGACGTGGTATACAGTCATCAATGATGTCAGCAAGACATGATGATGTTTTATTCATAAAATCCTAATCACTGACCATTATTCTTTATCCAAATGAATTCCCAAATCGTTTCCGGAGTATGTATCTCAGTCACGCTTGTATCTCAGTCACGCTTTGATTGTGACTATTCAATTGAACACCATGAAGATGTAAAACACATGCTATCCAAACAACCCCTAACCATTCCGTTCGGTATGTCTGGAGGAAAGCTGTGCAAGACAATTACAATGGAAGAGAAATAAAAATACTGAATCAAAGAAATTCTGAGTTCCACAATTATGACAACGTCAAATCTCAGCCCAAGAAATTGAAGATTTGTGCATCTGTGTCGGAAATAAAGCAATTTAACATGACAAGGTACCATACTGACCCCTGTGTCAAGTCGAAAAATCTGACACCCATTTGTCAGGGTCCATTGCGGTGTAACTTGTCCGAGACAATATTTATTGAGATCGTTCTGAAACTATCTGAACCAGAAGTCCCATGTAACACATTACACAAAAGCCAGTTATACTGGAAAGATACTGCGATGAACAGTTTTCATTGATGTTGCAAAGTCAACCTGATGTTCATGTCCAAGTATCGATAAAGTAGAATTAAGCAAAGAATACAAAGAAAATAGACAACACACTGATATATTCTTTTCGATAGTTTTTCGGAACGATACCTCACAGCTTGGCCATATCAAAACCTTCTACGACTTTCTTATCTTAGAAGGGTCCTGCCCCTCTGTCAGATTGATTCGCCTTTCCGATAATATCACGTTGGCCATACAGTTCGCATAATCCAAACGGTATCGCATACGCTGTGAAGAATACGAACCGCATGGTCAGTGTGGATTTATACACGTGTGTATTACGAAGAAAATTTGAGACAAGGCACTCAAAGCATAGTAAGCTGATTAGCGAGTTATAACTAAAATCCCTTATATGCTTCATCCAAAACGTGCTGATAGAGCATATAGGAAATATTGATTGTAACATGCTACTTAGCTCACTGTGCGCCAAAGGCTCACATTTTATGCGTTATATATGTTAAAACCCATTTCTTGGTACCATTATATAAAACCTATAGAACGTTTTGGCCCAACTGCGAAGTATAGTGTTCCCGAATTAGGAGTAAGTAAAATTTATTAGATACACAATTATTAGAACATGTCAATATATTTATAAACGATTTTACAAAATGACACTATAGAATAGACGAAAATTGATAATATTTTCACCACCCGGAAACACCAAGATCATAAACAGATAATTCCAATCACATACAAAAAATGTACATTTCAGCGACCATATATGTAAACCTTGAAAGACAATAAAGGTAAAAATACAAATAGAAAATGTTATAAATAGTCTGTCCAAATATAACTCGCCACACTCGATTACTAAGTGGTTATTTGTTTGTTCTATCGTTATAACATTCCTTTTGAACTTTTAATTCACGAATATAAAAGAATAAAATATTAAAGAACAAGGAAGTATTGCATTTATCTGATCTATTGACAACCTGTAGCACAGGTTCTAATTTCTGAAAAGGGATGATAACCGCGAAAGGGGAGATAACCGCGGGGCTCGGACTCTTTGGCGTCTTCTACCGATATTGAATTACTTTACGACAACTGATTTCGCTGATATATCAAATAATGTCATGGAATCAGTTACGTTCAACTCTGTGTTGTAATCTGATCGAAGAAATACCACACAACAGTCTAAGTTTCTTGCACCGCTACTAGGTGGCACTCGCGTTATTGCCTATAGTACCAGGATGTGAGAAACTGCGCCGCCTACTGGCAGAGGCAGCAGCTAGAAAACAGTTCCGACTTTCGGTTTTTATCCTATCTGATCAGTCAAGAATGCCCACTGTTTTAGCTGCCTCGTAAGATGGTAATGCGATATTGAATAGAATACCAGTGTGGCAGCGCGTCAATTCAGCGATTGGCCGGGATCGTATTACAACAAAATCAGTCCGATTTTTGTGCATTCACTGAAGAATTCTTCATTGAAATGTTTACGGTCAATATAAATTAAATAACTCTAACAAAGAAAAAAAAACAACCAGAACTTTCTATAACAAATGACTCTCATAGATTGAGAGATATTGTAAATACACTAACAATGCTGGTAGCTATACACACATCTGGTAAACATGACAGTATCGTCTTTCAAAGTTAAAAAACTTTCCAATAACATAAAATCTTTCCTATGAGCAAACGACTGGAAAAACTATATTCACTTTGGTTCGAAAGCTGCTGGGTTCTTTGGTTAATTTGTTTATATTATCTAGGTAATACCCTCTAAAATAATAAAATACAGATTTGACCATGTTCATTAGTCTCCGTACTTGTGACGTGCTCTATCCATATCCGGAACCGCTTGATCAGTATTGCAGTAATCGGAAATGAACCTCTCACTTCGAAAATGAAATTGTGCCTATACTTTCTATATTCTTCAGTCGTAAAAATGAGGAACACTTTAATTGTTTCACTTTTAACATTCTTTGTCTTCTCGGGTTATTGTCATCCGTGTATCGCTTTTATAAATCTGTGATTCCATCTCCATCTACCAATCTCCATGCAATTGGTATCCCTCTGCACCGAGTATCTAGATTGGCACGAGACATACCGCATATACCCTCCGATAGATACCAGTTGATTATATAGCATCGAATTCTTCCGCTGTAGCAATAAGTTCGTCCATCATACGCTCTTTGTCAAGGTGAGCTTGCTCCAACCGGTCCCACAGAACGCTCCTCTCGCCCTCGGCGGCGAATAACGACCTTTGTAAGCCAATTATATTATCATTCATCAAATCCAAATCCATTTTAAGTTTACTGTGGGCAGAGTTTGCGTCGAGTAGATTATCTTCCAGTTCTGCCTTATCAGCGCATATTCTGGCCAGTTCCTTCCTCATTCGCTTGTGTTCTCCCTTCGTATTGCCAAGTTCCCTGGTCATCCGGGTATTTTCGACGCTAGTGTCGTGCAGTTCTTCCGCTGTTTCCTTGGCTCTCCCCAGTTCTCGTTGATAACGGTCGTTCTCGGACTGCATTTGTTCCATGGCCAGCCTCAGCTGCATCTCTTGGCTTTTTATATCGTGGATTTCATCTAAGAAATGACAGAAATCATTCAGAAGTTTCAGGGAATGAAAATAGGCGAAAGTTGTAAAAGGTATTTAAAATTCTAATTCTAATAATTCTAATAATTAAACAGATAATTATTCAAATGCTAAAATGTTCATTCCTGTGTATAATCCGATATTGACACCAATTGTATCATGCGAAATATGTCTTATTCAGAAAAGGCTTTCAATGTAGGAGTATAGCGCCCCTCTCACTGATCAATCAGAAGTCTATTAGAAGACCAATTGGAAGCCTCGTAACAACCCAAACTCTCTCCGACTCGAATATCAGATCAGATACTGAGTGGTAGTGTAGAGAAAACATACTCGCCGGCTATATGTTTGGATCATTCTCCAAGGGCAGATCTAGCGAAAGTTGATAGGCGAGGGTCCAGGGGTGGCCTAGGCCCCGGAAGCTCCGGGGTGCTAGATCGCCGGAGATGCGTTACGTTCTACACTGTAAAAACGGCCAATTTCAGGGAGTAAATGTTCAACCTGTTATCAGTTCAACGTTGAACCAATTTTTAATGACAGTAAACGTTTACCCGGAATCTGGTTGAACGTTTTCAGTTCGAATTCAAGCATATATTGATACTTGCATGGAGGTAAACGTTGAACCTGTTATTGGTTCTTCTTTCAACCTATAACTGGTTCTACGTATAACCACATGATACTAGCTTGGGCGTAAACGTTGAACCTATTATTGGTTCTACGTTCAACCTATAACTGGTTATACGTTCAACCACATGAAACTCCGTGCATGGTAAAACGACACCAACATGACCGAAACAATGGGATATGAATGTCTGAGAACAGGGAGTAATATTCTTATTAATATTAAGTTAAATTCTGCAGACTTTTCCAAATAAACCATGTGGTTATGCTTAAAACTGAATGTCCAAGTCGTTAATAACGCGTGTCGATTTGGGAAACTTCGCTGTTATGCACTTATTTTGATGGCATATTACTATTTTCGCTCATAAAATAGCCTATCAACAGTCAGAAACAATCATAGAAGTTATCAAAAATGAAAGACGTATTACTGTTGTGTGGGTCAAAATTATTCTCGACCGAGTATACGTTCAACTGTTTTTCGGTTCAACGTATTTCCCGCCCTCGTTATTGTTTTTCCCGCGGTGGTCGTCCAAAGAACCACTTTTTGGTTCAACGTTCAACTGGACTATGGTTCAACTGGTCATCGGTTATCGTCCTTCGTTTTATGAAGCGCCACCTACTGGATTGCAGTGTGAGGAGGAGAGAGAACGTGTGGTGTTGTTGGCAGCTTAACAATGAACATTACTCGTCCCGTTACATCTGTTTTCTGGTAAGTAATATGGACAAACAATTGTTTGAACTGAATACGTTACGCACAGATATCTCGTCCCCGTTGCTTTCGCTTTATGTTTTGAAATCGAAGCTGTGTCGAAAACTGGGCTATGCTTCATTGTTCATTCTCCGTTCATTTATTCATTGCGTGAAAGAATTTTGCTGTCTGTTGTCTGTTTTAATATGTCATTGATATAATTTACTGTTACCACTTGGCGGTATTTTGCAATTTCCAATCACTTATTACATTTAGCATGTCGTTTTTCCATACCAGTTGTGGATGAGTGCAATCTAAGGCCCTTACACTACAGGCTATATAATTTCCTATGTATTTCCAAAAAAGAATTAATTAAACTGTCACTATATCTGCATAGGTCAACAGCTATATACATATGGATACCAGTAATTATCAGCCGCGTTGTCCACAAAAATACTTGCAATACGCTTTGTGGCTTGTTGAACTCTAAGGTCCTTGCAAACTAATATGCATTAATCTCCTATTCCAAAAAAAATTCCTATGCATGTTATAATCCTATAATAATTCAAAACATCTATTAACATTCAGTCACCCCTCAATTTTGCCTGAATTTATAATAGTTACATAATGTCGTAAGACTGTATCAAATGTTGGCAACATTTTGTGTCCAATGGGGTAATATCATGTCAACATTGTGTAACTGTTTATCCAGTGATCAAGTGAGAAGTGTGAGAAGTCCAGCTGCCCTAGTGCCTGATCGACAAAGAAGTCATTTTGATGTTTATGAAATACACCATGATGGATGACAAGTAGTACCGGTAAGTGAATACATTACAAGGACACAATCAAAGGAAATTTGAGAAGTCATTGATAAGACTTGATAAATGATACATCATAACTGTACCATGTATTACCACATAACCCCCCACCCCCAGCATGCCCACTACATAACCCCTCCCCCCCACCATGCCCACTACACACACATCCAGTTAGGGGGGAGGGGGGTGTCAAGAGGCAAATGGATGAGATTTACAAACATGCAACATAGGGTGGTAGCTACCAAATTAGTATACTATAATATCCATGTTAGTAATTATGATTTTTTTTCCAATCCAGATAAGGGGGCATGGTGGTAAAGTGTGTGTGTGGGGGAGGAGGGGGGGGGTGGTGAAAATATATACTATTTTTATGTGGCAAGACCATGTGGGATTGATTTCATGAGATATTCCCGAGGCAGGGTGGTGGCATGAGAAATTGCCAGGGGTTGCGAGGGGCCGAGTGAGTGAGTGCTTGTCATGAAAATCGGGATATTTCCCCCAACCTTTATGAATAAATTAGTTATATTAGATCTTACTCCATTTAATATTTTCTCCTACAGAAAGTGTAACAGGAGAAGGTCAGAAAGAAGCCATTTGTTTGAGTCTGACTGTTGGAGGAAGATGAAGGAGGCGACAGTGTATATGGCTCCCACAGAGTGAACATCATCATCTTGTGATGGATTTTATCACGATTGAAGATGTAAGGAATAATCTGTCATTTTCAATGCTAATAATCAGATATATGATGCTCACAAGTGATTTTCGCAAGTGACAAGTAAAAAGAAAACTGACTTGTCGCCTGCGACAACAAAGCCATAAAGTGCCGTTTTTATTTGTAACAGATATATACTTCGCCTAACAAAACAATGTGTGTAGCATAGTTTCCGCAGGCCTCGAAGTTGATAAAATTTATGTGATTTCATGGCCCGTATGACCGATGTCGTTGTTGTGACTGTCGTTTTGAAAACCGCTCTCCTGTGCGCGAAGATAGAAAATAACCATGTGACAAGTCGAGTGATTATGGTACGCGCGATTTCATTAGTCTAATAACTCCATCCAGCCAATCAGCGTAGCTGATAGAATCTGAATGCAGCCTAGCGATAACACGTTTGGTCATGGTGGTTCGGTCATTTTGGTTGAATAGAGCGTTAGTGGCAACTATTCTTCGACTGTAATATGGATCGTTTTCTGAAACGTCGGAATGAAATCCCAGTCACAAGAAGGCAGAACAATCAAGAATTTCTTGCCAAAAATTATCCGTCGAAAGAGTGACTCACATGATATTGAAAACATTCTTTCCCTTGTAAAAATACTGGTTCTACTGTCTGTCACAGATAATATATCCGGCGGTATTTCGGAGACAATTGATCGGGGGATATTGAAACTTCACACAGGAAATAAAATAAAAAGTACTAATTTTATTCCAAAGTATCAAGAAAATCCTTCAGTAGTTCTCAACAAATCGCGAAAACAGCAATTAGATGGGAGATTTGTAGGTTATTTTTTGACGCCATGACACCAAGTCTGCATGTTATATAACATTGGCAGGTCAATGTCATCGTAGCCCCAAAATAACATGGTAGGTATTGGTGATTTTCGTCAATTCCCAGATTAATTACATATGGGGGAATTTTTTTTTTAGTTTATATACTGTGTGAAGTTTTAAAGCTGTACGATAAATTTTCTGTGTATTGCAAAACTCGGGGACAAATTACAAAAATCGGCAGACGACGCTGATTATCCTAATTACTTTCCTTCACCTAAGCCAATCAAAATGGTAATTTGTCTGTATACATGGTGTAGTCTGTCTGTCTGTGTATTCTACTACCCAAATAAATACACTAAAAGACTAACAGAACAAAGTCTGAATCTAATTGGTTGTTCTATTTCATGAAAAATTAGAACACGGTTATATGAGGAAGTCAAAACTTGGTAATATTTTGAGACAACTACTGTCAACAAGGTGACAAGTAAAAAAAATAGTCCCTTGTCACCTGGGACAAGTAAAGTTTTACAAACATTTCAACCCCTCAGTAGAATGGTACTTACAAATGTAAGCTTATATTGACAGGATAGTGAA